>JZKD02S1538872.1:77529-116894 GCA_000966675.3 Picea glauca | reverse complement strand
TTGAGCTCTCATTATCGCTTCTTCTTCTTAAAAGACCCCCGAGGTTTTGACATCTTTAGATAACTGGGGTACCAAAGAATTAAGGAACCACTCAATAAGGAATGTTGGTGGGACTAGTACTTTTATTAAACTATTTCGACATCTCCATTCTTAGATGTGATCTAAGATATGGTCTGCTTTTGTCTTCCCAAAGTTGGCCAACAATTCGGGGTCGATGTCGTATCTCATAGGTAATTGGAAATGGTTTAAGAAAGCCATTGCCAATTTTTTGAAGGAAGAGTATCTTGAGTGGTCAAGCTCAATGTACCATTTCACAACACTCTCGATGAGAGTGTGTTGAAACAAACACAACTGGATGGAGTCATCTCTCAAAGAGTTGGATGAGAACCATAAATGGAAGGTAGTCACATGATCTCCTGGATCTTCGTTAGGCTTAGCTTTGAACTTTGGAATGCTTGAAGGTAACTTGGTCGGCATCAGAGGCCAATGTGGATTATCACAGATGGGGTCATTTAATAACCTTGTCAAGTCTAGCAAGTGTAGGGATGCCATAAATGGTAATTTGGGTTGTTGATTATAACTAGGGAAAAAGGATCCTGGAGTTTGGCTAGCACCAAGTTGCCAGGAAAAGTGAGGTTGCTAGCCAGTGTTCTAGTAATAACCATGGCCATGACTAACGTAAGGATTCTATGCTTGTTGAGACATCATCGGCTGACTCTCGTAATAGGATGTAAAGGTTTGGGCTTTCGTCGCATTCCAAGGATTTTGAGAAGGGTTTCCCCCTACCTATCCGACGGGAATAGGTGTTGAACCTTGACCAGGGTTCCCTTGGCTATGGAAGGGGTTTCCCTTGGTTGAAATCCTTGACAAGGGAACTCACCCCTACCATGGATTCCATGGTCCTTGTGAGGAAGGAATTCCTAAGTTTTCCCCCTGTGCAGGATTAGTACCCTACATAGGATTTTGTTTTCCATAACCGAGGTTGCCTCCAACCAAGATGAAAGCTGATGATAATGCATTGTTACCAAACACACCGAACAAAGAGAATGGTGTCAAACCTACCATCATTCTATAAGAATTAAGTCCTTGGCTACCTGCTCCAAATGAACTATAGTTTACGTTCAGCCCGACAGAGTGCTGGTGAGAACCACCGAGCGAAGGGGATGAAGGCGGTATATGACCCCCTCCATAAGTTAAATCATTATAGGGAGCTAAAGTACCCCCCATGGATTCTTGTAGAGGAACATTAGTGCTTCCTTCCCTGAGACCTAAAGTCTGTAGAGTGGAGTAGGAAAGGACAATGCTCGTACTAAAGCCAGACATCTCGTATGAGAATAGAGGGCCTATCACACTCTGGTTAATGGAGCAGTGATCACCACCATAAATGAAATCAAACCATTTCTCAAGGTAGAGGCAGTTGAGACCATAGTAGTCCAGACCGACGACGGTTTGTTAGGAGGTGGAACACCTCGTGTACTGATAGTCATAGAGGGAATATGAGTATTTCCTAAAGAAGTACCAACATTTGTTTCCATTGTTGCTTGTGACACTACCTGACACTCGTAAGGTTGAACCTATACGATGATGGGCATCAATAGATCAATGATTGGAGGGTTATACATATGAAGATGTTCCACTCTGAGGTCAGAAATGGTTGGTTCCTTCGGAATCAAATGTTCTCCTCTCAGAGATGAGTCAGGCACAGTTTCTTATAACCCAGTCACCTCAAAAGACCCTTGTTGCTGTAGTTTTCACCTTAGTGGTGGAGGAGGTGGCTCAAGATCAACCGGTGGCAGGCCCAAAATCCTTTGCAACCAGGGGAGATCCTGATCCTCCACTATGTGAGAAGATCAATGACACACTAGGGATTTCTATAATCGTTAAAACAAAACACACTCTAGAAAAATCTTTTATGAGATAAGACAAGCAGATTACTGTTACACATTATTTTCGTCATCCCTATGTTCGTTAATGATGTAAACCTATATGTTGCCTTCAGAGGGGTCACAGTGGTCTGAGTTCCTAAAGAGAGAAGGGAGAAGAACTTCTCCTGAGAAAAGAAATTGCTTTTTCCTATGTAAAAACCTCATAAAAAGGAATGTTCACAGGTTGCTATATAGGCAGGGTGCGAGAATGACCAATTCTTGCAGGTTGCACTATAGCCAGGGTGCGAACAGTTCGCAGGTTGCACTATAGCTAGGGTGTGAACATTCCAGCACATGGGAAAAATGATCGTTTTCGCGAATCTTCTAGAAGGAGAAGCTTCTATGGTGAGGTGGCATCCGGATGGTTTGGATCTTACTCACTTTCATGATTTAGTGGGATCATCCTAACCTCCTCACCTTATCTCCTTTAGATTATAAAAGGAGAGGAATTCTCATGGAGAAAGTTAGATTTTTGGTTGGCTTGGAATTATTAGCTTGGTTGGAGTGGCTTTGAGATTTGCTTTGTCAAGATAGATTGTGAGTAGCTATCAGATCTATGGTTTCAGAATCCTTGGAGCAAGAAGTGTGTGGGGAACGAAGGATAGTAGGAAGGGACCTTACGACATCAAGTCTTTGGTTGTAAGTTTTTCTTTCAATGAATATGATACAGTGATATATTTTTTTCCCATAAAGTGAGATCTACTTTATTACATAATTCCTTGATCATATGGATAGATTAGCTATTGGATATATTATTTTCTTTCACTTTGGTTGGTTTTTGCTGTTTTGATCTTGACCGCACAAGAGCGCTGGAGCAAAGCAAGGAACAACAGAGACCAAGGAATCGAGTACAAGGTACATATCTTCTTCTCACTTCCAATTTAATTCAATAGTTAGATCTAGGGAAAGCTGTATATTCTGTCCTGTTTTTTTCTAGATCCAGGTGGATCTAGGGAGATTGGTTTGTGTCCGCACTCACAGATTTATCCAATAACAATTACTAGCTAGTTGGAAGAATAGTTATAGCAACCAAGACAATAGAAACTTAATAGTGCAAGTGAAACTTGAATATGGAAGCACCCTCCGGGTATAATCTACAAAGCATGTCCCGATGTTTTCTCTAGGTACCGCAGTATACCCCCGTAGTCACCTGTGTAAGTCACTAAGATAAAGGAAACTAGATTGTTAGTGCGTGAATAGTCACCAGGTGGGTACAGTTGACACTTGGGTGGACCGCAATGAGAAGGGTATCAATCCCGAAAACTATCAAGGGTATCGAAAGAAAGTGTTCCAGAAGAATACTAAGGACCTCAAACAGATTCGAGACCCACAAATCTCCATGGAAAATGCGATCAACGAAATCCCAAGATAAGCCCTCTATATGCATTCCCCACTATGCTTGGTCCAGCTTTGGAGGGTTTATCTCCATTACCTTTCCTTACACAGCCTTGTGTTTATCCCCTGTGTTAGAGGGGGGTCCCGGATAACTTTCACGGTTACTATACTTTCAAGAACTCCCTAGCATAGACTCTTCTGTTTGTTTTTGTAAACTTGAAGAGTTTCCTCTCCAATCCTAAATCAAGGTTCTAGCCTAGACTGCATTGATGGACCCTACAAACAGAAAGTCTAATAACTTTTCATTAAGCGTTAATTTTAGTGGTTGTCTTAAGTCAAAAGGAATGAAAGTGAAACTAGTCGTGTTATTTAAATGACGAAAGAGAAGAGCATAAGATAAAACTGAAAACAAACTACTCCTTCTTCACAAATAAAGATTTTCCAAATTAAAAATCTTTCACCAAACTTTCCGTAACTACTTTTCTTAGATCTTTGAAAAGAAAAAATTGAAACAAGATTTTGCCCGACTACAAGCTACTTAAAGTCCTAAGCATTCAAGTAAATAACTTAAGAAAACTTTCTTTTTCCTTGGTAAATGAAACAACTAGCCTAAACTACTTTACCAAACAAAGAAATGAAATATTTTTCTTTATTGTTTTATGCTTCAAAACAAGAAATTTGAAAATGAATTCTTTTATTTTCTTCTAAAGCAAAAAATGGAAAAATGATGACAAGTCAAGACTAAGAAATGAATTTAGGCCCAAACGCAGATCGCAGGGAGTCACTGACAATACCAAACAAGTAGATCAAAGCAGACTCACAAAATTTTCTAAAATCCCTATCAAATAAAACACAAGAAATCTTTTGATAAGACAAAGGTATGTTGAAGTCAAACCTAGGCTACAGACTGCTATAACAGAGACCAGGACTAGATCAAGGAAACCCCTGAGAAGTGCGACTTCTGACAGGGAAGAGGATGACTGCCTCTCCTTTAAAAATAAATTCTCAACACAGACACACTACAGACACTTCAGCAGCCAATGCATGTACATGGGTTGTCCAAAGGCAGGGTGCATATGCACGCATGCAGGCCCACTACAGGCCGTGTACACCTCTGTAACTCCTCAAAAAAAACAAAAATGAAAACCAACAGTCCAACACAAGCAGAGAGTACTGGTATGGAAGAAAAACATCTCTTAAAGACACATAAGCTTACACAAACTCAGAAAATAGTAAATAAACTAATTCAAATCACCCAAAAATAAGTATCCCCAAAGACCCTAGAGGCATCCCCAATATGGTCGCCAATTCTGCTATAGTGGGAAAAACCCTCTACAGACTACACCAGGGTTCTAAAGTGTAGGAAGAGCTAATCTTATAAACTATCCTACTTTTAATCACTATCCCGACATTACCCCACAATCATACATAAAAGACAAGAAAGAGGGATCTAGTAGGCCTACATTAAAGTTCATTTCCGGTGTCGATCCCTTTGCGCTTGGTTTTTTCCCGATTACAAATCTCCTCCCAAGGTTGACCTGCATTCATCAAAAGACAAACAAGAAACTACAAGCATGCATTCTATATATGGATTAGTGAGTTAGACATCATAAACAAGAAGTGTAAACAAATCATAAAGATTTAAGATACCATTTGGCAAGATGGAAACAATACTTCTTTATATTAATCTCACAAAAATTCACTTACAACATGAGACCGACACTACTCCTCGAACTTGGTCCTAGTCTCCTCTTCACCATGCACCAAATACTTCCATGTATTCTTCTCCTCTTCATTTCTCTCTATGGAAATGGCAAGGGCTTTCAATTGGGGCAAAGGGGGAATGATAAAATGGGCATAGTTTCTTTGCTCTCGTGCTTCTTGTTGGAATGGGACCCCAACCCCTTCTTTTATAGGCCAAAAGAGATATTAACAGTTGGGGTGACTGGAAATGGGAAATCAAATGGTTAATTAACGGCCCAGAAACCTGTATCCCCTTGCAATTTTCATTTTTTGAGATATTTTGTGAGTGTATGCAGGCAGTAATGGTGAAGGGCACGTACACCTTCAAAACAATGGTTTTTAGAAGAGTTGTTTAGTGATGTCTTGTAAAAGATAGAAAGTTAGATGGCCTGATGCCAGGTATGGATGTCTAGTTCAATTTAGGGTTATAACACTTGGAGATTATGTTGCACCCCTTAATTGGTCAAACAAGTCATCGATCCTTGGCAAGGGATTCTTGTTCTTGATGGTCATCTTATTGAGTTGTCTATAATATATGCATAGTCTGAGTGTGCCATATTTCCTTTTCACAAAAAAGGTGGGTTCTCCCCATGGGGACACACTAGGCTAAATTTAGCCTTTGTCCCACATCTCCTTCAATTATAATTTGATCTCAACTAGCCCTGGTGTACTCATTCTATAGGGTGTTCTATACATTGGCACTGCTCCTAGTACAAGTTGTATTGAAAAATCAATATCCCTTCTTGGAGGTAGACCCGACACCTCTTCTGGGAATACATATTTATACTCTCTCAATATGGGATAGTCCTCTAGGTTGGTTTTGTCATGCTCAACAGAGTTTAGTACTTGTATTGCATACAAATGACATCCCTTTCTACAGTACTTCTTCACTTGGAGGGTTGATATTTGTCTCACTAAGACAATCTTTTGAATCCCTTGTAGGGTTAACCTTATTCTTTCTTCATTTCCACACTCCAAAGTTTTACTGTAACAATCAAACTTGGTTTTGTCAGAAGACAACTAGTCCATGCCAATCAATAGGTCATAAGATCCTAGAGAAAGTATGTTTAGGTTTTCTTAGGTGGTAAACCCACTCATGACAAATTAGCATGTTGGTATGACCTTCGTTACTTTTCTTTTGGTTCAAGTGGCTAGTTGTACCAGCCATGATTTAACATGTTTAACTTGTTGCAATTTACATTTCTCAATAGTTTGAGGGGAAACATAACTCAAATTAGAACTAGGGTCATTTAAAATAGAAACAAGATGGTTGGAAATTGTACCTTCCATATCCACCATTGAATCTTGGTGTTCAAATTGTCTATTATCTAAGGTTGCATAAATTTATGGTAGGCTCCTAGCCACATCAATGACTATGGTATCCTCTTGGATGTTGTAGAACCTCACAGGGTTCTATTTCCTATGCAGACAACCCCTTAGCAGATGTTCCTCTCCACAACCCCAACATTTCAAGGTTTCTCTATTTGTGTTATCAGTCTTACTTGGAGCTGCTCTAAATGGTTTATTTCCACTATGGGATGGAAAATTTTACTGATACACACTTCTGGCAAGAAGGCTCATTCTAGAGCTCTTACTAGGGATGTTAGATCTTGAGGGTTTAAACCCCTTCTTATTGAATCCCAAACTATTTTTCTTCTTCCATTCTTCATGAGGTTTTGTTTTACTCTTGAATTTCTCATAGCAATACCTTGCTTTTCGAATAGTATCTTCTAAGGTCTTTGACTCATCAAATTCAATTCTCTCCCGGTAGGATTGAGGTAAGCCACTAATAAATCATTGAATCTTTACTTTTTCATCCTTTATGTAGGGAAAATACATCATTAACTCTAGAAAACTGTTGATATACTCATCTATTGTGAGTTGTCCCAACCCGAGTTCATAGAACTCCTTGGTCTTTCCATAAAAGTACTTTTCTGAAAGGTACTTATTCTTGAAGTATTTTTGAAATTATTTCCATGACAAGTCCTTCTCATGGACTCCTTTCACATTCCTAAGGTCCTCCCACCAAATGTAAGCTTTCCCATTCAGGTTGAAAATGACTATCCAACCCTTTAAGTTCTCATAGTAGTCATGGACTTTGAAGTACTTCTTCAAGCCGAGTAGCCAAACTTCTTCTTCTTCCCCCTTCTTAATCTCTCCAAGTAGGCCAAGTTTTGTTTCCATGCTCGGATACCAATTTGTAGCACACCCAATCCCTAAATATTCTTTCTAGGGGCGGGGCATCAAATTTTCGCTTTTCACGATTCATTTTCGTTCCCTTACTTAAGCAAAAACCTCTTAATCATCTCCCCCGAATATTATATCTCTCATTATGTACTTGAACCAACTAGCAGAGTCTTCCTCGTGACCTCAAGCTAAAAACTAGGAGCTAAGAACCTACATTAGAAAAGGTTTTGGCACTTCAAAATTTCCTAGACTTTAGGAGTTCCAAAAGTGTTGTCAAATTATCAAATCACCGAACAACAGAGTGGATCAATGGTTCACATCCTCTACCACGATCTACAATTAAAAAGGGGGCTTTGGTACTCAACGTTGAACATACCTTTTTCCTAATCCCCAAAGTCCTAAGGTCTCACCATGTGGCCTTATCCATTCAACGATCGACGATCTCCACCAAGCATTCCTTTTTACTATACTATGTCCAAACTCCAGAACTCCCGATATCTCGCCACACTGTTTTGACCCTTCGACAATCAACGTTTGATGTTCGACAATATCCATTGATAATTTCTTTTTAACACACTATATCCAAACTCCCAAACTCTTTATATCTCACCACGTGGCCTTAGCCTTTCGACATTCGGTGTTTTTTGTTGGAAATTCCTATATTGTACCACGCTCCACATCTACCGAACTCCCAAATATATCCAAACTCTGGGAGTCACAGACACGTTACCAACCATGTATGTTGGGAGGCTACAAACCAAAAAATGACATGGAGCGAGGGTCAAGGGGTGGCACGTGTCATCGATAGGACTTTACTTTCAATATATCCAACTTCCAGTACTCTCCACTTGCTTCATATCTGACTCTCAACTTGTAGTCTCCACTTGATGACTTGTATCCACCTCACTTGCATCATAGATTAAACTCTCTCCTCATGAAATATCTTCTACTCTCCTATCAAGATCCAACAAGAAATTAAAGAGAAGTTAGTTCCCATGTTTCCTCAGTGATCCCTCCATGCAATAACATAGGAAGTGGTATGGTGGTCTCCCATGTTTATTAAGTGGTTCCAACCTTCCTCCTTGCAAGCTATAATATACTTCCTCCTTACCACTAGGGTGACACATGTCATGCTCTAATAGGCATAATGGGTATGTGAATCATCTAAAAATAGGTGACACATGGCATGCACAATGTGGTTCCACATCACATCAAATAACGTCATCAACCACATCATCATTGATTGATAACTAATCAGTCCTTCAATCTAACGGTCCATAAGGTTCCACGTAGATCCATAGATCTATGGTTCTCATTACTTCGTGGCTCTAGATTTAGATCTTCTTGAATCCTTTTGACACAAATCCCCCAAAGAGATAAGTATCCGGACTCTTGGATCTTGTTCCACGTGTCCTCTTCGAACAATGGTCAATATTTACTTCAACATTCACGACATTGGCGGTTTTCACTCCATGAAAACCCTTGGCCAAATTCTTCCAAAGTACAAAGTCTCCAGACCACAGGATCACGTGCCACATACCCATTCATCCAACGATCCTCGTCACTTTGGCAGTTTGACATCCGAGGCTTCAACGTGCATCTCCCAGCTTTCCTTTGGGACCACACTAGATCTATTTCCACATGTACCTAGCATCTACGACCAGGGTTTACTCTGGCTTGCAGACCTTCAATGAAAATGTGTGCATTTCTAAATCACCCAATACCCAGACTCTCGAATAACCGTGGATCTGTGGACAAATTTCCCTCTAGTTCAATGATCTATATTAACTCTGTGAATCTGACATTCGGGAGCTCCGGTGTTATACCATTCTTATTTTCCCGAAGTAGCATTTCATTGAAGCACTTAACGCTTCCCTTCCTACGTCTGATATAATGGGTGAGAGTGATCTATATTGAATCCCCAGATTGACAGTCCTTGTCTATTCGTGACTTCGACTATTTTTTAGGATTGTGGAATCACAAGTCCCAAAGTCCCGAAGTCGAAGAGATAGGCCCTTTTTGGACTAGCACAGGGTTCTCAGACCTTGATCACATGGATACTTTGAAAATTCTAGGGACTAAGCGCTAATCCTTTAGCATCAATTGGGTTAACGACATGGGAACGAGCCCTCATTCACATGGATACTTAGCATGAAAGGAAACGCCCATTCCCTCTAAGGTACACTTCAAGGGATTGGTAGGACTTATACATTTCAGTCGATCCTACCCCAAGCCTCCTATGGATTCCCATGACTCTCTAAAAATTAAACTAAGATAAATCAAAGATCATATAGATATAAAATTTTACAGAAATAACATAGCATTTCTAATAACTATTCAAATAATGAAAGACTAAATCATTAACACATACATTTCATCATCACATCCAATATAATAAATAGAGTATGAAAATACTTATCAGAACTGGAAAATGTGAAGCAACTACTGAAAGGGGTACCTATTTCCTCCCAACCATAGGCATAGTCACTCCTCACATATTTACCACTAGCCACCCCCAAGCTATANAGATTGTGAGTAGCTATCAGATCTATGGTTTCAGAATCCTTGGAGAAAGAAGTGTGTGGGGAACGAAGGACAGTAGGAAGGGACCTTACGACATCAAGGCTCTGGTTGTAAGTTTTTCTTTCAATGAATATGATACAGTGATATATTTCTTTCCCATAAAGTGAGATCTACTTTATTACATAATTCCTTGATCATATGTATATATTAGCTATTGGATATATTATTTTCTTTCACTTTGGTTGGTTTTTGCTGTTTTGATCTTGACCGCACAAGAGCGCTAGAGAAAAGCAAGGAACAACAGAGACCAAGGAATCGAGTACAAGGTACATATCTTCTTCTCACTTCCAATTTAATTCAATAGTTAGATCTAGGGAAAGCGGTATATTCTGTCCTGTTTTGTTCTAGATCCAGGTGGATCTAGGGAGATTGGTTTGTGTCCGCACTCACGGATTTATCCAATAACAATTACTAGCTACTTGGAAGAATAGTTACAGCAACCAAGACTATAGAAACTTAATAGTGCAAGTGAAACTCGAATATGGAAGCACCCTCCGGGTATAATCTACAAAGCATGTCTCGATGTTTTCTCTAGGTACCGCAGTATACCCCCGTAGTGACCTGTGTAAGTCACTAAGATAAAGGCAACTAGATTGCTAGTGTGTGAATAATCACCAGGTGGGTACAGTTGACACTTGGGTGGACCACAATGAGAAGGGTATCAATCCCGAAAACTATCAAGGGTATTGAAAGAAAGTGTTCCAGAATAATACTAAATACCTCAAACAGATTTGAGACCCACAAATCTCCATGGAAAATGCGATCAACGAAATCCCAAGATAAGCCCTCTATATGCATTCCCCACTATGCTTGGTCCAGCTTTGGAGGGTTTATCTCCATTACCTTTCCTTACACAACCTTGTGTTTATCCCCTGTGTTAGAGGGGGGTCCCGGATAACTTTCACGGTTACTATACTTTCAAGAACTCCCTAGCATAGACTCTTATGTTTGTTTTTGTAAACTTGAAGAGTTTCCTCTCCAATCCTAAATCAAGGTTCTAGCCTAGACTGCATTGATGGACCCTACAAACAGAAAGTCTAATAACTTTTCATTAAGAGTTAATTTTAGTGGTTGTCTTAAGTTAAAAGGAATGAAAGTGAAACTAGTCGTGTTATTTAAATGACGAAAGAGAAGAGCATAAGATAAAAATGAAAACAAACTACTCCTTCTTCACAAATAAAGATTTTCCAAATTAAAACTCTTTCACCAAACTTTCCGTAACTACTTTTCTTAGATCTTTGAAAAGAAAAAATTGAAACAAGATTTCGCCCGACTACAAGCTACTTAAAGTCCTAAGCATTCAAGTAAATAACTTAAGAAAACTTTATTTTTCCTTGGTAAATGAAACAACTAGCCTAAACTACTTTACCAAACAAAGAAATGAAAGATTTTTCTTTATTGTTTTATGCTTCAAAACAATAAATTTGAAAATGAATTCTTTTATTTTCTTCTAAAGCAAAAAATGGAAAAATGATGACAAGTCAAAACTAAGAAATGAATTTAGGCCCAAACGCAGATCGCAGGGTGTCACTGACAATACCAAACAGGTAGATCAAAGCAGACTCACAAAATTTTCTAAAAGCCCTATCAAATAAAACACAAGAAATCTTTTGATAAGACAAAGCTATGTTGAAGTCAAACCTAGGCTACAGACTGCTATAACAGAGACCAGGACTAGATCAAGGAAACCCCTGAGAAGTGTGACTTCTGACAGGGAAGAGGATGACTGCCTCTCCTTTAAAAATAAATTCTCAACACAGACACACTACTGACACTTCAGCAGCCAACGCATGTACATGGGTTGTCCAAAGGCAGGGTGCATATGCACGCATGCAGGCCCACTACAGGTCGTGTACACCTCTGTAACTCCTCAAAAAAAACAAAAATGAAAACCAACAGTCCAACACAAGAAGAGAGTACTGGTATGGAAGACAAACATCTCTTAAAGACACATAAGCTTACACAAACTCAGAAAATAGTAAATAAACTAATTCAAAGCACCCAAAAATAAGTATCCCCAAAGACCCTAGAGGCATCCCCAATATGGTCGTCAATTCTGCTATAGTGGGAAAAAACCTCTACAGACTACACTAGGGTTCTAAAGTGTAGGAAGAGCTAATCTTCTAAACTATCCTACTTTTAATCACTATCCTGACATTACCCCACAATCATACATAAAAGACAAGAAAGAGGGATCTAGTAGGCCTACCTTAAAGTTCACGTCCGGTGTCGATCCCTTTGCACTTGGTTTTTTCCCGATTACAAATCTCCTCCCAAGGTTGACCTGCATTCATCAAAAGACAAACAAGAAACTACAAGCATGCATTCTATATATGGATTAGTGGGTTAGACATCATAAACAAGAAGTGTAAACAAATCATAAAGATTTAAGATACCATTTGGCGAGATGGAAACAATACTTCTTTATATTAATCTCACAAAAATTCACTTACAACATGAGACCGACACTACTCCTCGAAATTGGTCCTAGTCTCCTCTTCACCATGCACCAACTACTTCCATGTATTCTTCTCCTCTTCAGTTCTCTCTATGGAAATGGCAAGGGATTTCAATTGGGGCAAAGGGGGAATGATAAAATGGGCATAGTTTCTTTGCTCTCGTGCTTCTTGTTGGAATGGGACCCCAACCCCTTCTTTTATAGGCCAAAAGAGATATTAACAGTTGGGGTGACTGGAAATGGGAAATCAAATGGTTAATTAACGGCCCAGAAACCTGTATCCCCTTGCAATTTTCATTTTTTGAGATATTTTGTGAGTGTATGCAGGCAGTAATGGTGAAGGGCACGTACACCTTCAAAACAATGGTTTTTAGAAGAGTTGTTTAGTGATGTCTTGTAAAAGATAGAAAGTTAGATGGCCTGATGCCAGGTATGGATGTCTAGTTCAATTTAGGGTTATAACACTTGGAGATTATGTTGCACCCCTTAATTGGTCAAACAAGTCATCGATCCTTGGCAAGGGATTCTTGTTCTTGATGGTCATCTTATTGAGTTGTCTATAATATATGCATAGTCTGAGTGTGCCATATTTCCTTTTCACAAAAAAGGTGGGTTCTCCCCATGGGGACACACTAGGCTAAATTTAGCCTTTGTCCCACATCTCCTTCAATTATAATTTGATCTCAACTAGCCCTGGTGTACTCATTCTATAGGGTGTTCTATACATTGGCACTGCTCCTAGTACAAGTTGTATTGAAAAATCAATATCCCTTCTTGGAGGTAGACCCGACACCTCTTCTGGGAATACATATTTATACTCTCTCAATATGGGATAGTCCTCTAGGTTGGTTTTGTCATGCTCAACAGAGTTTAGTACTTGTATTGCATACAAATGACATCCCTTTCTACAGTACTTCTTCACTTGGAGGGTTGATATTTGTCTCACTAAGACAATCTTTTGAATCCCTTGTAGGGTTAACCTTATTCTTTCTTCATTTCCACACTCCAAAGTTTTACTGTAACAATCAAACTTGGTTTTGTCAGAAGACAACTAGTCCATGCCAATCAATAGGTCATAAGATCCTAGAGAAAGTATGTTTAGGTTTTCTTAGGTGGTAAACCCACTCATGACAAATTAGCATGTTGGTATGACCTTCGTTACTTTTCTTTTGGTTCAAGTGGCTAGTTGTACCAGCCATGATTTAACATGTTTAACTTGTTGCAATTTACATTTCTCAATAGTTTGAGGGGAAACATAACTCAAATTAGAACTAGGGTCATTTAAAATAGAAACAAGATGGTTGGAAATTGTACCTTCCATATCCACCATTGAATCTTGGTGTTCAAATTGTCTATTATCTAAGGTTGCATAAATTTATGGTAGGCTCCTAGCCACATCAATGACTATGGTATCCTCTTGGATGTTGTAGAACCTCACAGGGTTCTATTTCCTATGCAGACAACCCCTTAGCAGATGTTCCTCTCCACAACCCCAACATTTCAAGGTTTCTCTATTTGTGTTATCAGTCTTACTTGGAGCTGCTCTAAATGGTTTATTTCCACTATGGGATGGAAAATTTTACTGATACACACTTCTGGCAAGAAGGCTCATTCTAGAGCTCTTACTAGGGATGTTAGATCTTGAGGGTTTAAACCCCTTCTTATTGAATCCCAAACTATTTTTCTTCTTCCATTCTTCATGAGGTTTTGTTTTACTCTTGAATTTCTCATAGCAATACCTTGCTTTTCGAATAGTATCTTCTAAGGTCTTTGACTCATCAAATTCAATTCTCTCCCGGTAGGATTGAGGTAAGCCACTAATAAATCATTGAATCTTTACTTTTTCATCCTTTATGTAGGGAAAATACATCATTAACTCTAGAAAACTGTTGATATACTCATCTATTGTGAGTTGTCCCAACCCGAGTTCATAGAACTCCTTGGTCTTTCCATAAAAGTACTTTTCTGAAAGGTACTTATTCTTGAAGTATTTTTGAAATTATTTCCATGACAAGTCCTTCTCATGGACTCCTTTCACATTCCTAAGGTCCTCCCACCAAATGTAAGCTTTCCCATTCAGGTTGAAAATGACTATCCAACCCTTTAAGTTCTCATAGTAGTCATGGACTTTGAAGTACTTCTTCAAGCCGAGTAGCCAAACTTCTTCTTCTTCCCCCTTCTTAATCTCTCCAAGTAGGCCAAGTTTTGTTTCCATGCTCGGATACCAATTTGTAGCACACCCAATCCCTAAATATTCTTTCTAGGGGCGGGGCATCAAATTTTCGCTTTTCACGATTCATTTTCGTTCCCTTACTTAAGCAAAAACCTCTTAATCATCTCCCCCGAATATTATATCTCTCATTATGTACTTGAACCAACTAGCAGAGTCTTCCTCGTGACCTCAAGCTAAAAACTAGGAGCTAAGAACCTACATTAGAAAAGGTTTTGGCACTTCAAAATTTCCTAGACTTTAGGAGTTCCAAAAGTGTTGTCAAATTATCAAATCACCGAACAACAGAGTGGATCAATGGTTCACATCCTCTACCACGATCTACAATTAAAAAGGGGGCTTTGGTACTCAACGTTGAACATACCTTTTTCCTAATCCCCAAAGTCCTAAGGTCTCACCATGTGGCCTTATCCATTCAACGATCGACGATCTCCACCAAGCATTCCTTTTTACTATACTATGTCCAAACTCCAGAACTCCCGATATCTCGCCACACTGTTTTGACCCTTCGACAATCAACGTTTGATGTTCGACAATATCCATTGATAATTTCTTTTTAACACACTATATCCAAACTCCCAAACTCTTTATATCTCACCACGTGGCCTTAGCCTTTCGACATTCGGTGTTTTTTGTTGGAAATTCCTATATTGTACCACGCTCCACATCTACCGAACTCCCAAATATATCCAAACTCTGGGAGTCACAGACACGTTACCAACCATGTATGTTGGGAGGCTACAAACCAAAAAATGACATGGAGCGAGGGTCAAGGGGTGGCACGTGTCATCGATAGGACTTTACTTTCAATATATCCAACTTCCAGTACTCTCCACTTGCTTCATATCTGACTCTCAACTTGTAGTCTCCACTTGATGACTTGTATCCACCTCACTTGCATCATAGATTAAACTCTCTCCTCATGAAATATCTTCTACTCTCCTATCAAGATCCAACAAGAAATTAAAGAGAAGTTAGTTCCCATGTTTCCTCAGTGATCCCTCCATGCAATAACATAGGAAGTGGTATGGTGGTCTCCCATGTTTATTAAGTGGTTCCAACCTTCCTCCTTGCAAGCTATAATATACTTCCTCCTTACCACTAGGGTGACACATGTCATGCTCTAATAGGCATAATGGGTATGTGAATCATCTAAAAATAGGTGACACATGGCATGCACAATGTGGTTCCACATCACATCAAATAACGTCATCAACCACATCATCATTGATTGATAACTAATCAGTCCTTCAATCTAACGGTCCATAAGGTTCCACGTAGATCCATAGATCTATGGTTCTCATTACTTCGTGGCTCTAGATTTAGATCTTCTTGAATCCTTTTGACACAAATCCCCCAAAGAGATAAGTATCCGGACTCTTGGATCTTGTTCCACGTGTCCTCTTCGAACAATGGTCAATATTTACTTCAACATTCACGACATTGGCGGTTTTCACTCCATGAAAACCCTTGGCCAAATTCTTCCAAAGTACAAAGTCTCCAGACCACAGGATCACGTGCCACATACCCATTCATCCAACGATCCTCGTCACTTTGGCAGTTTGACATCCGAGGCTTCAACGTGCATCTCCCAGCTTTCCTTTGGGACCACACTAGATCTATTTCCACATGTACCTAGCATCTACGACCAGGGTTTACTCTGGCTTGCAGACCTTCAATGAAAATGTGTGCATTTCTAAATCACCCAATACCCAGACTCTCGAATAACCGTGGATCTGTGGACAAATTTCCCTCTAGTTCAATGATCTATATTAACTCTGTGAATCTGACATTCGGGAGCTCCGGTGTTATACCATTCTTATTTTCCCGAAGTAGCATTTCATTGAAGCACTTAACGCTTCCCTTCCTACGTCTGATATAATGGGTGAGAGTGATCTATATTGAATCCCCAGATTGACAGTCCTTGTCTATTCGTGACTTCGACTATTTTTTAGGATTGTGGAATCACAAGTCCCAAAGTCCCGAAGTCGAAGAGATAGGCCCTTTTTGGACTAGCACAGGGTTCTCAGACCTTGATCACATGGATACTTTGAAAATTCTAGGGACTAAGCGCTAATCCTTTAGCATCAATTGGGTTAACGACATGGGAACGAGCCCTCATTCACATGGATACTTAGCATGAAAGGAAACGCCCATTCCCTCTAAGGTACACTTCAAGGGATTGGTAGGACTTATACATTTCAGTCGATCCTACCCCAAGCCTCCTATGGATTCCCATGACTCTCTAAAAATTAAACTAAGATAAATCAAAGATCATATAGATATAAAATTTTACAGAAATAACATAGCATTTCTAATAACTATTCAAATAATGAAAGACTAAATCATTAACACATACATTTCATCATCACATCCAATATAATAAATAGAGTATGAAAATACTTATCAGAACTGGAAAATGTGAAGCAACTACTGAAAGGGGTACCTATTTCCTCCCAACCATAGGCATAGTCACTCCTCACATATTTACCACTAGCCACCCCCAAGCTATACCATGGTGCCCTGAGAGATATTATTTCTCCTTGATCCACAACAGTCAGGGACATAGGTTACTCTCCTCCTCCCATAGGAACTTGGAAACTAGTTTTCTCTACTCCAAGGAAGGAGGTCTGCATGAGTACTTCCTTACTCACTCGTCAACCCCGTTTATTATCTTGTAGACAAACCCTGCCCATGGCTTCTTACATCCATATCGAGATTACTTCTCAAGTTTTTCCTTTCAATTTCATAGTCAAAGTCTCTTCATTACTCTTCTCAGGAGAGTGTTTTTTCTACTTTGCTATCTCGTAGGTCAATCTCTGTCCCTGAATTACCTCATTCATTTTCTTCCTCAGCAAGGTTGTGTGGGTCCAAATCCCCACTCACAGTCAGGCCTAGAATCCTTAAAGATATGTACCCTACCCAATCTCCCCATTAACTCTTGAGGATGGCCTTCCAACTACCAGCCTAACTGGTAAATCATTTCTGGGTCAGAGGATTGTTGAGCAATTACACCTAGTAGGTATCGGTATGGTGAGGGTCATATCAAACATTCTTGGTTTCCCTTCACCATCTCTCTGATATAATCCATGGTCTATATTGGAAAAATCCCCCCCTTTCAGCAGTTTTGCAACACTTGATATTCAAATTCAAATTCTATTAATAACAAAAAGTTCATACATTGACCCTTTTATAAAAAGGTTCATCAAATCAAACATTCACACATATTTAGTTCACCATAGTCTCTTGTCCAATTATATTTACATTTACAAACTGGGGGAAACAGGGGTATTATTGATTCTCACTCGAAGAGGCCCATATATTGGACACAATGTTCTACATCAACCCACCTCAAGATATGTGGATCAAAATTTGGTCGCAAAACATTTGGCCCAAAATCTCTATCTTTCTCTGGCTCCTAAGAAAATGACAACTCATCACCTAGGAAAACCTCCTTAAATGTGGATTTATTGGACCTGCCTATTGTTTCCTTTGCATGAACAATGGAGAAACTAGTGAACACCTCCTTAACTCTTATCCCTTCCCTGCAGAAATATAGGACTTGGTTTCACTCCTCTTCCACACCACTCATAGAAAGAGGGAAAAACTCATCATTAATCTAACTCTCTAAAGATCCAATGCCTTCACCAATCCTATCATGAACATAGATTAGATAATTCTCCCAGGATTCCTCCTTTGGGAGGTGTTGAAAGAAAAAAACCCTCTCATTTTCAAAAATTTTTCTCAGGACATGACTGCAATTTGGACCAGAGTCAAACTAAACATCAAGGAAACCATTTATATTGAGTCATGGTCCTCCCTAGATTGGCAATGCAATCCCCAAGATTTTAGTATAATCTAAGAGTTTCACCTCCCTATCCGTGGCCCCCCTCTGGTCTCCTCCCTTACCCTATCCTTTGTTAATTTTCCAACAAACTGGTCCCCTCCTCCTTCAGGCTTCCTTAAAGTAAGCTTCGATGGAGTATCTAAGGGGAACCCAAGTCCGACTAGCTATGGTGGGGTATTTCGCAATAGTTATGGGCACATTATGATAATATATGCCTCCTTCATAGGGATTGAAAGGAACAACTCAAAGAAACTTCAAGGCATGGAAGTGGGTCTTTTCATAGCTTGTAGGAAAGGACATCAACATCTCATTGTGGAAGGGGAATATTAGTTGATCATTAGAATGCTAAAGGAAATGAAAATGGGCACCCCTCTCATACGAATCACCACTAGTTGGAGACTAGCACCAACCTTGGAAGGAGTATACCACCTAATATCGCAAGTCAATTCCATCATCCCCTCTCATGTGAAGCAGTCAACCAATAATCTAGCTAACAGACTCACAAATGAAGGCATGAACAAACCCAGTGATCCCATTGATTTAAATTTGGAACACGTCCCTGAATCCTATATTCACGCTAACTGTTTTGGCCTTGCCTAGATCGACCAATCCCTCTCGTATAGGGTTTCAGAGACACAATCAAAGCACCAGTGGGTCACTAACCCCCCCACCCACATGCCCTCCAGATATGCGGACAACTACTAGCAGCCTCCATCTTCCATCTCACCTCCTCATGCAGTTTAATACTCCCCTCCATTCTCTCTTCCTCGCAATCAAGAGTCCCTTTCCTAGCATTCACGTCATGATCCTACATGCTCCTTATAGGCTNTTTCAATTGGGGCAAAGGGGGAATGATAAAATGGGCATAGTTTCTTTGCTCTCGTGCTTCTTGTTGGAATGGGACCCCAACCCCTTCTTTTATAGGCCAAAAGAGATATTAACAGTTGGGGTGACTGGAAATGGGAAATCAAATGGTTAATTAACGGCCCAGAAACCTGTATCCCCTTGCAATTTTCATTTTTTGAGATATTTTGTGAGTGTATGCAGGCAGTAATGGTGAAGGGCACGTACACCTTCAAAACAATGGTTTTTAGAAGAGTTGTTTAGTGATGTCTTGTAAAAGATAGAAAGTTAGATGGCCTGATGCCAGGTATGGATGTCTAGTTCAATTTAGGGTTATAACACTTGGAGATTATGTTGCACCCCTTAATTGGTCAAACAAGTCATCGATCCTTGGCAAGGGATTCTTGTTCTTGATGGTCATCTTATTGAGTTGTCTATAATATATGCATAGTCTGAGTGTGCCATATTTCCTTTTCACAAAAAAGGTGGGTTCTCCCCATGGGGACACACTAGGCTAAATTTAGCCTTTGTCCCACATCTCCTTCAATTATAATTTGATCTCAACTAGCCCTGGTGTACTCATTCTATAGGGTGTTCTATACATTGGCACTGCTCCTAGTACAAGTTGTATTGAAAAATCAATATCCCTTCTTGGAGGTAGACCCGACACCTCTTCTGGGAATACATATTTATACTCTCTCAATATGGGATAGTCCTCTAGGTTGGTTTTGTCATGCTCAACAGAGTTTAGTACTTGTATTGCATACAAATGACATCCCTTTCTACAGTACTTCTTCACTTGGAGGGTTGATATTTGTCTCACTAAGACAATCTTTTGAATCCCTTGTAGGGTTAACCTTATTCTTTCTTCATTTCCACACTCCAAAGTTTTACTGTAACAATCAAACTTGGTTTTGTCAGAAGACAACTAGTCCATGCCAATCAATAGGTCATAAGATCCTAGAGAAAGTATGTTTAGGTTTTCTTAGGTGGTAAACCCACTCATGACAAATTAGCATGTTGGTATGACCTTCGTTACTTTTCTTTTGGTTCAAGTGGCTAGTTGTACCAGCCATGATTTAACATGTTTAACTTGTTGCAATTTACATTTCTCAATAGTTTGAGGGGAAACATAACTCAAATTAGAACTAGGGTCATTTAAAATAGAAACAAGATGGTTGGAAATTGTACCTTCCATATCCACCATTGAATCTTGGTGTTCAAATTGTCTATTATCTAAGGTTGCATAAATTTATGGTAGGCTCCTAGCCACATCAATGACTATGGTATCCTCTTGGATGTTGTAGAACCTCACAGGGTTCTATTTCCTATGCAGACAACCCCTTAGCAGATGTTCCTCTCCACAACCCCAACATTTCAAGGTTTCTCTATTTGTGTTATCAGTCTTACTTGGAGCTGCTCTAAATGGTTTATTTCCACTATGGGATGGAAAATTTTACTGATACACACTTCTGGCAAGAAGGCTCATTCTAGAGCTCTTACTAGGGATGTTAGATCTTGAGGGTTTAAACCCCTTCTTATTGAATCCCAAACTATTTTTCTTCTTCCATTCTTCATGAGGTTTTGTTTTACTCTTGAATTTCTCATAGCAATACCTTGCTTTTCGAATAGTATCTTCTAAGGTCTTTGACTCATCAAATTCAATTCTCTCCCGGTAGGATTGAGGTAAGCCACTAATAAATCATTGAATCTTTACTTTTTCATCCTTTATGTAGGGAAAATACATCATTAACTCTAGAAAACTGTTGATATACTCATCTATTGTGAGTTGTCCCAACCCGAGTTCATAGAACTCCTTGGTCTTTCCATAAAAGTACTTTTCTGAAAGGTACTTATTCTTGAAGTATTTTTGAAATTATTTCCATGACAAGTCCTTCTCATGGACTCCTTTCACATTCCTAAGGTCCTCCCACCAAATGTAAGCTTTCCCATTCAGGTTGAAAATGACTATCCAACCCTTTAAGTTCTCATAGTAGTCATGGACTTTGAAGTACTTCTTCAAGCCGAGTAGCCAAACTTCTTCTTCTTCCCCCTTCTTAATCTCTCCAAGTAGGCCAAGTTTTGTTTCCATGCTCGGATACCAATTTGTAGCACACCCAATCCCTAAATATTCTTTCTAGGGGCGGGGCATCAAATTTTCGCTTTTCACGATTCATTTTCGTTCCCTTACTTAAGCAAAAACCTCTTAATCATCTCCCCCGAATATTATATCTCTCATTATGTACTTGAACCAACTAGCAGAGTCTTCCTCGTGACCTCAAGCTAAAAACTAGGAGCTAAGAACCTACATTAGAAAAGGTTTTGGCACTTCAAAATTTCCTAGACTTTAGGAGTTCCAAAAGTGTTGTCAAATTATCAAATCACCGAACAACAGAGTGGATCAATGGTTCACATCCTCTACCACGATCTACAATTAAAAAGGGGGCTTTGGTACTCAACGTTGAACATACCTTTTTCCTAATCCCCAAAGTCCTAAGGTCTCACCATGTGGCCTTATCCATTCAACGATCGACGATCTCCACCAAGCATTCCTTTTTACTATACTATGTCCAAACTCCAGAACTCCCGATATCTCGCCACACTGTTTTGACCCTTCGACAATCAACGTTTGATGTTCGACAATATCCATTGATAATTTCTTTTTAACACACTATATCCAAACTCCCAAACTCTTTATATCTCACCACGTGGCCTTAGCCTTTCGACATTCGGTGTTTTTTGTTGGAAATTCCTATATTGTACCACGCTCCACATCTACCGAACTCCCAAATATATCCAAACTCTGGGAGTCACAGACACGTTACCAACCATGTATGTTGGGAGGCTACAAACCAAAAAATGACATGGAGCGAGGGTCAAGGGGTGGCACGTGTCATCGATAGGACTTTACTTTCAATATATCCAACTTCCAGTACTCTCCACTTGCTTCATATCTGACTCTCAACTTGTAGTCTCCACTTGATGACTTGTATCCACCTCACTTGCATCATAGATTAAACTCTCTCCTCATGAAATATCTTCTACTCTCCTATCAAGATCCAACAAGAAATTAAAGAGAAGTTAGTTCCCATGTTTCCTCAGTGATCCCTCCATGCAATAACATAGGAAGTGGTATGGTGGTCTCCCATGTTTATTAAGTGGTTCCAACCTTCCTCCTTGCAAGCTATAATATACTTCCTCCTTACCACTAGGGTGACACATGTCATGCTCTAATAGGCATAATGGGTATGTGAATCATCTAAAAATAGGTGACACATGGCATGCACAATGTGGTTCCACATCACATCAAATAACGTCATCAACCACATCATCATTGATTGATAACTAATCAGTCCTTCAATCTAACGGTCCATAAGGTTCCACGTAGATCCATAGATCTATGGTTCTCATTACTTCGTGGCTCTAGATTTAGATCTTCTTGAATCCTTTTGACACAAATCCCCCAAAGAGATAAGTATCCGGACTCTTGGATCTTGTTCCACGTGTCCTCTTCGAACAATGGTCAATATTTACTTCAACATTCACGACATTGGCGGTTTTCACTCCATGAAAACCCTTGGCCAAATTCTTCCAAAGTACAAAGTCTCCAGACCACAGGATCACGTGCCACATACCCATTCATCCAACGATCCTCGTCACTTTGGCAGTTTGACATCCGAGGCTTCAACGTGCATCTCCCAGCTTTCCTTTGGGACCACACTAGATCTATTTCCACATGTACCTAGCATCTACGACCAGGGTTTACTCTGGCTTGCAGACCTTCAATGAAAATGTGTGCATTTCTAAATCACCCAATACCCAGACTCTCGAATAACCGTGGATCTGTGGACAAATTTCCCTCTAGTTCAATGATCTATATTAACTCTGTGAATCTGACATTCGGGAGCTCCGGTGTTATACCATTCTTATTTTCCCGAAGTAGCATTTCATTGAAGCACTTAACGCTTCCCTTCCTACGTCTGATATAATGGGTGAGAGTGATCTATATTGAATCCCCAGATTGACAGTCCTTGTCTATTCGTGACTTCGACTATTTTTTAGGATTGTGGAATCACAAGTCCCAAAGTCCCGAAGTCGAAGAGATAGGCCCTTTTTGGACTAGCACAGGGTTCTCAGACCTTGATCACATGGATACTTTGAAAATTCTAGGGACTAAGCGCTAATCCTTTAGCATCAATTGGGTTAACGACATGGGAACGAGCCCTCATTCACATGGATACTTAGCATGAAAGGAAACGCCCATTCCCTCTAAGGTACACTTCAAGGGATTGGTAGGACTTATACATTTCAGTCGATCCTACCCCAAGCCTCCTATGGATTCCCATGACTCTCTAAAAATTAAACTAAGATAAATCAAAGATCATATAGATATAAAATTTTACAGAAATAACATAGCATTTCTAATAACTATTCAAATAATGAAAGACTAAATCATTAACACATACATTTCATCATCACATCCAATATAATAAATAGAGTATGAAAATACTTATCAGAACTGGAAAATGTGAAGCAACTACTGAAAGGGGTACCTATTTCCTCCCAACCATAGGCATAGTCACTCCTCACATATTTACCACTAGCCACCCCCAAGCTATATCATGGTGCCCTGAGAGATATTATTTCTCCTTACTCCACAACAGTCAGGGATAGAGGTTACTCTCCTCCTCCCATAGGAGCTTGGAAACTAGTTTTCTCTACTCCAAGGAAGGAGGTCTGCATGAGTACTTCCTTACTCACTCGTCAACCCCGTTTATTATCTTGTAGCCAAACCCTGCCCATGGATTCTTACATCCATATCGAGATTACTGCTCAAGTTTTTCCTTTCAATTTCATAGTCAAAGTCTCTTCACTACTCTTCTCAGGAGAGTGTTTTTTCTACTTTTCTATCTCGTAGGTCGATCTCTGTCCCTGAATTACCTCATTCATTTTCTTCCTCAGCAAGGTTGTGTGGGTCCAAATCCCCACTCATGGTCAGGCCTGGAAGTCTTAAAGATATGTACCCTACCCCATATCCCCATTAACTCTTGAGGATGGCCTTCCAACTACTAGCCTAACTGGTAATTCATTTCTGGGTCAGAGGATTGTTGAGCAATTACACCTAGTAGGTATCGGTATGGTGAGGGTCATATCAAACATTCTTGGTTTCCCTTCACCATCTCTCTGATATAATCCATGGTCTATATTGGAAAAATCCCCCCCTTTCAGCAGTTTTGCAACACTTGATATTCAAATTCAAATTCTATTAATAACAAAAAGTTCATACATTGACCCTTTTATAAAAAGGTTCATCAAATCAAACATTCACACATATTTAGTTCACCATAGTCTCTTGTCCAATTATATTTACATTTACAAACTGGGGGAAACAGGGGTATTATTGATTCTCACTCGAAGAGGCCCATATATTGGACACAATGTTCTACATCAACCCACCTCAAGATATGTGGATCAAAATTTGGTCGCAAAACATTTGGCCCAAAATCTCTATCTTTCTCTGGCTCCTAAGAAAATGACAACTCATCACCTAGGAAAACCTCCTTAAATGTGGATTTATTGGACCTGCCTATTGTTTCCTTTGCATGAACAATGGAGAAACTAGTGAACACCTCCTTAACTCTTATCCCTTCCCTGCAGAAATATAGGACTTGGTTTCACTCCTCTTCCACACCACTCATAGAAAGAGGGAAAAACTCATCATTAATCTAACTCTCTAAAGATCCAATGCCTTCACCAATCCTATCATGAACATAGATTAGATAATTCTCCCAGGATTCCTCCTTTGGGAGGTGTTGAAAGAAAAAAACCCTCTCATTTTCAAAAATTTTTCTCAGGACATGACTGCAATTTGGACCAGAGTCAAACTAAACATCAAGGAAACCATTTATATTGAGTCATGGTCCTCCCTAGATTGGCAATGCAATCCCCAAGATTTTAGTATAATCTAAGAGTTTCACCTCCCTATCCGTGGCCCCCCTCTGGTCTCCTCCCTTACCCTATCCTTTGTTAATTTTCCAACAAACTGGTCCCCTCCTCCTTCAGGCTTCCTTAAAGTAAGCTTCGATGGAGTATCTAAGGGGAACCCAAGTCCGACTAGCTATGGTGGGGTATTTCGCAATAGTTATGGGCACATTATGATAATATATGCCTCCTTCATAGGGATTGAAAGGAACAACTCAAAGAAACTTCAAGGCATGGAAGTGGGTCTTTTCATAGCTTGTAGGAAAGGACATCAACATCTCATTGTGGAAGGGGAATATTAGTTGATCATTAGAATGCTAAAGGAAATGAAAATGGGCACCCCTCTCATACGAATCACCACTAGTTGGAGACTAGCACCAACCTTGGAAGGAGTATACCACCTAATATCGCAAGTCAATTCCATCATCCCCTCTCATGTGAAGCAGTCAACCAATAATCTAGCTAACAGACTCACAAATGAAGGCATGAACAAACCCAGTGATCCCATTGATTTAAATTTGGAACACGTCCCTGAATCCTATATTCACGCTAACTGTTTTGGCCTTGCCTAGATCGACCAATCCCTCTCGTATAGGGTTTCAGAGACACAATCAAAGCACCAGTGGGTCACTAACCCCCCCACCCACATGCCCTCCAGATATGCGGACAACTACTAGCAGCCTCCATCTTCCATCTCACCTCCTCATGCAGTTTAATACTCCCCTCCATTCTCTCTTCCTCGCAATCAAGAGTCCCTTTCCTAGCATTCACGTCATGATCCTACATGCTCCTTATAGGCTYGATCCCCCTGTCCTTCTCATGCGATATGGGAAGGTGGTGAAGCAACTGAGTTTGATGGAGGATACRRCCCATATGTATGCTAATCACGGGAKAATMCTCSACATATGGGCCTTGGCATTGGGTGGCTATGTTATATTCATCCCCTTYTGGCTGCATTACTACTAGTCTCTTACTGTTTGTCTCTCCTGTCCCTTATTTCCCTCCACAACTTCCTTGTTGCA
Source organism: Picea glauca (assembly GCA_000966675.3). NCBI lineage: Eukaryota > Viridiplantae > Streptophyta > Pinopsida > Pinales > Pinaceae > Picea > Picea glauca. The sequence goes on along the minus strand of JZKD02S1538872.1, from coordinate 90,739 downwards.
CCCTATGGTGGGAACTTYCTCCCCCTTTTCACTCCTGATTTTTGTGCTATGGTTCTCCAACTCCTTTGACATGGCTCRGGGTAGCTCTTCTAGTTGAGAATGAGGGGGAACCTCAYGTAGASCCAGAACTTGGTCGGGATTTCGATAGGTGGAYGCAGCTGAAAAATCCACGGATACCTATCACTYAGTCACCCCTCTAAAAATTCAATCGGAAATGGATATGGCCGAGGATGATGTTTGTGTTCTTCGAAAGTTCATCTYAGAAGAAGAGGTGAAGGAGATGACACACTTGTGCATTCATGATATTGGTTCCATCCAWGGCTGGTCCTCCCAGTACCTAAAAATTGTGGACATCTATTGGCACTTGAAGACTCTAATGGCCAGAGTTTTGTTGGACCACCATGAACCCTGCCAAGAAGTCCTCCTACRTCTCGATGACGTGCAACTCCATATMAACTTGGTTGACCACAAGATGAACCCGATCACTGACAAGATGGTCATCATGGACTTGTCCAATCTGGGTCCTAGTGGAAGAAAGATGAATCATTARCTAAGTTTTATGTTGTTCCATTTGTGGTTTTTGTTAAATTACCAAAGAGGTTTGGGTTTAMCACCTCTGCTTAGTAGATTAAATAATGAAAGAAGTACTCACTGAGGAACTAGGATATATTCCTATTTTAGTTTATCTATTMTAGATCTTAGACACATCAAACAATTGTTGAATGACAATGTGATGTTTTTTTGYTGGTCGGGTTTCCTTGCGGGCAGGCCAACAACAATTTTTTTTTGTATAATTTCTCCCTATCAATAATASAAAGACTCTAGATTATAGAAAAAAAAACAATGTTTATAACAACTTATACAGATTTTGTTATGGAAATTGAAAATATATTACCCACTGTGAAATAGATGTTATTACTAATAAATAATAAAAAKAACACCCCATGATMTCCAATAGTCAGGCAACATAGATGGAAAACTTCAGTTTATTTAGAGACCTGAAATAAAAATATAAAATTTAATTAGAAATCATATCAAACTAAATTAAGAYCGGATATAGAATCTATGATTTTGTAGCTAGTCTAAAAACAATCATAAAAAAAAAAAATGAACATAAATAAAACCATAAATCTMGTTACCCAAATTAAGAATTTGAAACTGAAGATGTGTGCATTTATGATCCAATAGTAATATTGACATTCRTTGATTTTTTAATGATAATATCTCCAACGTTTCTGGGCCTTTTACTTTCCAGAGACATGCTTAGTTGTGTTTCAATATTCAATTTTCAGTTATCCCTTTCAAGTTCCCTATTTTGTATCATTACCTGGTTGAGGCACATTTGTAAATATGTGACATACGAGTAATACCTTTGAGCCCATGCTAGGAAGTCACAAAAACACTAAGGTTCAAAATTTGGGATCGACTATTGTCGTTCTGTATCCAACGGTTTTTCTTGCACACGTTTCTCCGTCTTCTATGGCTCTTTTCGGATATACAACCTGGTTGGATAAATTTTTAAAGGATTTTTGTAGGCTTTCCATATCTATGGGTTCCTCATCCTTCTTATTGGAAGGTGGTTTAGTGAAAATATTTATCTTCTTCTTGGAGGAAGAAGTTGGTTCACCTTTAGGATTTGTATTATCTTTCAAGCTAAGCATATTCTTTTCAATGAGTGGAACTTCTTCAAAAGCCTCTAATAAAGTATTCTTTTTGGACCTTTTAACCCACATTGTTGTAGTATGATGTAAATCTTTAGCATAATAAACAATAATTAAATTTTCTGTAGGCATAGAGTCTAAAGCGATCTTATTTTTGAGTGTAAGAAATATCTGGTTAAAATCTTTAACATTTTCTTGTGATTCATATTCATACTAGATAGCTCCATAACTAAGGCTTTAGGGGATTTTTCCTCTCCATTTTTTTCTAAAAAGAAGTTTCAAATCTATCCCAGGAAATTATAATTTGAGGTTGTTATGTGAAGTACCATGTGGAGGCATTTCCATCGAAGGTATAAGGAAAAATCCTACACACGACATCTTCATGTTCTACATTTTTTAGCCTAACAACCAACATAAAAAAAATTATATGATCTTCAACTAACTGTTTCGAATCAGGGTAAAACTTGGGTAACCATTTTTCAGGATGCTTAGGAAAAGGACGTTGTTGTCCTGGTACGCCAACAATATCTTGATCAATCCAAGGCCTGGAAATATTATTTTGATTATCCATCTGGGCTGAATTTTACGAATTATTTGAAGTTTGAGATTGTTCAGAAGATGAAATTTCTTCGTGAGAGGATTCTCCTCCTGATGGAGGTTGAGAAGGGTCAGGTGGTGAAGTAGGTAGATTCGATCCCCCAACACCTAGAATAAGTGTTTCAACAAGCCCTGATTATGGTATCCGTGTTTCCACTTGACAAGGGATTAACAACTCCAGTTGCAATATCGGTTTCAGATTTTCTAATCAAGCTGTTGTGGAGCCTGTAATTTGGTGTACCAGTGATAGAAGGATCTTCCTGCTAATCGAAAAAATTAATAGGTTGATACTATTGATCACCCATCTCCCTAAGTCTTTCCAAAGTATCATGAGTTCTTATTAATATTTGGTGGGATTTATTGAGTATATCATGTAAGTCAGGCCTCTTAGGAAGAGGTGGTGTAGGTTCAACAAGAATGGATGGAGAATGTTGTTCGAGTGGAATAACAGCCTCAAATTCAAATGTAGTGGTTTTGTTAGATACAACAGTGGATTCTAAGAGACTATGAGTCCTAACTGGAGAGCAATTGTTAGGAGGTGTTTCTCGGCCTCCATGTGTCATTGATATCTTTCAGGCCCTCCTTCTAGCACCATTTGTTGACGAGAATATGTGAACGCTCATCAAATGGAAGGGGGAGTTTGGTCATAGGTTTTCTACAATAACCTAAGCCATTTGGGGTAACTCGCCCTAACAGGTTTTATGGATCCATTAGCCAATGAGGGGATCTAATATAAACTACAAAAAATAAAACTTCTAATTATTTATTAAAAAATACCTACTATGTAAAATAATACTCATTGTGCACACATTTAATTACAATGTGTATAGGTACGGAGTTTGTGAGAAATCTTGTAAAACTAAAAATCAATACATGGAACTAAATCTTAGGAAAAATTATAATTTAAGAAAACTAATACTAATCTACAAATCTAACTGAAAACCATATTAAAAGGCGCGAATGAAAATAACAATAATATTTAGTTTACATGAGAAAAGCATCTAAAATTATAAAGGTAATTTACATTCACGGAAAGAAAAGAACACAAACTAAATCAAATGTAATTTTACTAACCTATTTTATGGCCAGGATTAAATAGAACTAATGGTTGTGTCTTTCTGTGTATGAACTTTTCCAGCAGTCTTCCTGTCAAATAGAAACCTATGGAAAATGATCATGAAGTAGAAATATTTTGATAATATTTGAAGAAAATCACTTCAACATACAGTTGAAATCTTATTTATAAAAATAAAAAAGAACAACTTGTTTGACCTAATCCTTAATGAGGATTTATGAACCAACGGTCAAGAGAAAATAAATTTTCAATTAGCAAGATTGATTATAGAAAGCTCAAAGTATGCAAAAAAATTCAATACATTTCAACACTTGTATTGGAATCATACCATCATCTGGGTATTGATAATTGGGACAATGAACTATTAGAAATTGAACATAATTAACATAAAAATAAATGATAGCAATTAACAATGCATTGTAAAAAATGGACTAAAACTAAATTTTAATAAATGACATAGAAATAGATGTTATTAATAATAATAGAAAAAACACCCCACAATCTCCAATATCCAAGCAACGTAGATGGCATTGTTCAGTTTATTTAGAGATCTGAAATAAACAATAAAATTTACTTAGAAATCATATCAAACTAAGTTAAGACTGGTTAGAAAATCTATGATTTTGTAGCTAGTCTAAAAACAATCGTAATAAAAAAAAATCTAGTCCTAAACAAAACTAATTCAATAGAAATGAAGCCATAAATATCGTTACCCAAATTGAGAATTCAAAAATGAATATGTGTGCATTTCCGATCCAATAGTAATATTGACATGCATTTATTTTTTAAAGATAATATCTACATGGTTTCTGGGATTTTTACTTGCTCGATACATGTTTTGTGGTGTTTCAATCTTCAATTTCTAGTTATCCCTTTCAAGTTACCTATTTTTTCTCATTACCTGGTTGAGGCACATTTGTAAATATGTGAGATCCACATAATACCATTGATCCCATGCTAGGCAGTCATGACAACACTCAAGTTCCAAATTTGGGATCGATTGTTGTCAATCTATATCCAAGGTTTTTTCTTGCACAAGTTTCACTTTTAAATCATCCTAAATGCCTGAGAACCCTTCACAATTCTGAAGGAAAGGAGGTAGATTTGAAACAAATTCATATTGAATGTGAATGTCTTCTTCACAATATTCACTTGTGTTTTCAGAAGAATCTTGATATGCTATTCTTATCATTTGAATTTGGCTCTCCCCTTGTCTATATTTATTTCTTATCATTCTGGACAAAATGTGACCAACCATTTTATTCTTAAAATCAATTTCAAAGATATCCTGGAATTTTATGGTTTGTTTACCCTGTTCCTTGGGATTATCATCAATCTTTGGACACATGCGTTGTGCATGCTAATCAACATATCCCAATGTCTAGTTCTTCAACCTATTGAGGACTATTTCTAAAGATCTTTTTGGAACACACCCTTTTCTTTTTCGTGCCATTCATACTATAGGAATTATGTATCCTTGTCCATCAAGACACATAATGGGATCATCATGAAGTCTGATCTCAATATGAACCTCCTGAGGCAAAGTATAAGGAGAAATGGATTCTTTAATGACCTGAGTTAAATCAATGATAGGGTCATTTTGTTGGGGTAAGAATTGATTTCTTACCAGAACGTTTTCCCAACTATCCCTTTTTCTAGTAAGATCAAATTCAACTAAGGTACAAATGCGACCATGATGAAAAAGAGTAGTTTCATGGTTTTGACTTAGCCATTGGTAAAATTTATACATTTTTTGCAGACTCCTATGTAGATAGAAGGGTAGGTTTAAATGAAACCCCTAAAAGGTAATGAGCAATCGAATGTGGAAATAGAAAACAAAGTCATAGTGTCGTTCACAAGTAATAAACAATTTAATCATCAATAAGAGATTGTGCCATCTACTATGAAAGAGCTTTATTGGCATACCCTTAATGTGGCATCATGTACGTTTTGATGCCAACCGAGACTTCCATGGGATATTTTTCACCTTTATTTTTTTGAACCACTTATTCCCTGAGAAATAAATTCCTCGTCAACCTACAACTAAACATCCCCAAACTTAACCTTGATACCATCTAAATTTTTGGAAAATTATGTGGCCACTTCGATGTTAAATATCTTGAATGACCGTACAAAACCTAACCAACGAACCTTGGATATCCTAGCAGTTGTGTTATCATAAGTTAGTAGTTTTTGGAGCTTGTTTGTCTCTATTCTCACTACAAGGGCCATAATATTTTTGGAAGGGTTGGCAATTGAGGCAGACTAGAAAAAAGACAAGTAGTTTTTGTGAAGGTAAGGACACTGTAGACACAACAAACTAAACATGTAAATAACAGAGGAAGTAAGACCAACATACCTGATAAAAAATGAAAACTTTATGAGCTGAGGACATCCTAAAACCATCCAACACTTGAAATATTGATTACCTCCTGTAAAATAGAGGATGGGAGGGATCGAAACAGACAAACTCATGTAATCCTTATGGCCTACCACAAACCCTTGACCTGAATTTAGAGACAATAACATGGTAAAAGTAATGATTTCAAAGAAAATTAAAAGTTTGGGATGAGGTATACGAATATCATTGAAGATCGTGGCACGATACGATATTGGAATGATCAAAAGATATGCAAAGATTTTTAGAGAGGGATAGGTTTTACAAAAACATGTTTCTTTAAAATTAGTTTGTCTTAGTCTTGATCAAGGTTTAATCTAATCTCATCCCTCATTATAATGTTAAGAGGGTTATTTTAATCAATCTCACACATTTTCTTTTAAATTGAAGTTTAGATCTAGGGAGATGAATTAAACTTGGGTTCTTGAACGTTCAAACATACATAATCCTAAGACCTCATTCTTGTACATCAAATTAGGTAGGAAAAAATGATAATATTTAATCCAGGAAAGGGGATACCATTGACAGATTTTGACCAACGATTTGCATGAAAAGATAATTTAATTTCATGCTTTGTAGTCATGAAATTAAAGAGGGAATAAAATAATTATGGTACAAAAAACATACTCTCATTAAAGAGATAGGGAAAATTTTAAGAAAAATTGAGTAGCATTAAAACAACACACTTTTACAAAAGATCTATCAGTCTAACAAATACAATACTGGGAAGTGAGTAAAATACTATTTTGTATTTCAAAATATAGTGGAGAACAAGGTGCTAGTTGGGAAGCCAACAAATGGAGACTCATTGGGTGAAGCAGTTATCTATGATCTGATAAGTGTTCATCTCAGGAAGAAGAAGAATAAGACATGTAGAATAATTTAAGCTGCCTTGAATAAGTTCATTTTCTTACCTGTACAATTTTAGGATAATCTCAGTGGTTATAAAATATTACCATAATTCATAAACAAGAAAAAAAAGAATCTTTACAGGGGATTGTAACCTGAAAGATCGTTTTAATCAAAGAGTCACGATGTTTTTGAAAATGAGTTCAATATCATTGGCAGAGCCACAACTTCGAGTAGGCATCTATAGCCTCGATGGTGATGACATTTAACCCAATAAAATTCTTTAATCACATCCAATAGTTGTGTTCACATGATATATGCTTCCATTTAATTAATTTTTAGAAGAATATACTTGCTACCTCTCAACACAAAATTTCTTCGCTTCCAGCAGGCTTGTTCAGTACCTGGCGAAGTTGTCTTAGTATCATTTGTGCATTTATTTGCTTCCAGTGAGCTAGTTCAATACCCCGACATGTTTACAAACATATCAAAGAGAGAAAAACTCGATGTTTCATCATGTTTCTTTTGTTTTGATGCTTCATTTTTCTTTGCATCAGATGCATATTTATTTTGTTCTTTTGGTCAATCTTTACTATGAATATTATAAGGATGTTGATTATTATGCATGGTTTCAAATTTGGCTTGAACAATGCTATTCGAAAAATGTCCTAAAGTTGGAGGGGACAAATCTTCTTCATTGGGTGCTCCCTCCTTATTTTCTACGTCATTTTGTTGTTCGACTGTAACATCAAAAGTGTTATAAGATCTAGCTAATAAGTCTTTTATAACATGGTGTAATCCTTCTAAACTCATAGCTTCAGCCAGAGGAGTTATCTTATTGGGAGGATTCTAAGGGGGTCTTCTTAAAGGTGTATGATAAATTCCTTTGCTAGAAGATCCTACTTTTGTGAGTCTTTTCAGATCTACAACCTTGTTGTATAACTTTTTAAAGTCTTTTTGCATGATTTCCATATCTATGGGATATTGATCTTTCTTATTGGAAGGTGGTTTAGTAAGAATATTTATCTTCTTGGAGGAAGAAGTTGGTTCAGTTTCAGGATTTGTATTACCTTCCAAGCTAAGGATATCCTTTTCATTGAGAACAACTTCTTAAAAAGCCTCTAACAGAGTATTGGTTTTGGAACTTTTAACCCACATTGTTTTAGTATGATGTAAATATTTAGAATAATAAGCAATGATTAAATTTTCTATAGGCATAAATTCTGCAGGGATCTTATTTTTTAGTGTAAGAAATCTCTGGTTAAAATTTTTAACTTTTTCCTTGTGATTCATTTTCATACTAGATATCTCCATAACTAAGACTTCAATGGATTTTTCATCTTTGTATTTTTCTAAGAAAATTGTTTCAAATCTATCCCAGGAAATTATAATTTGAGGTTGTCATGCGAAGTACCATGTGGAGGCATTTCCCTCAAAGGTATAAGGAAAAATCCTTCCCATGATATATTCATGTTCTACATTTCTAAGACTAACAACCAACATAATTTGTTTATATGATCTTCAACTAACTCTTTGAAATCAGGGTAAACGTGGGTAACCATTTTTCAGGATCCTTAGTTAAAGGATGTTGTGGTCCTAGTACGACAACAACATCTTGATCAAGACAAGACATGGAAGGATTATTTTGATTATCCATCTAGGACGAAGTTTGTGAATTATTTTAAGTTTGATATTGTTAAGAAGATGAAATTTCTTCATCAAAGGATTCTCCTCCTAATGGAGGTCGAGAAGAGTTGGGTGGGGAAGGAGGTAGACCATATCCCCCAAAACCTAGAATAAGTGTTTCGGTGTGGGGTGATTGTAGTATCCCTATTTCTAGTTGATATTGATATAAGGGATTAAAAACTCCAAATGTAATATCAGTTTTAGATTGGTTAATCAAGATGTTTTGCAGCCTTTAATTTGGTGTACCAATGACAGGAGGATCTTCCTATTGATCAGAAAAATTAAGAGTTTCATACAATTGATCACCCATATCCCTGAGTCTTTCCAAAGTATCATGAGTTCTTATTAATTATTGGTGGGATTTATGGAGTATCTCCTGTAACTCAAGCATCCTAGGAAGGGGTGTTGTAGGTTTGACATGAATGGATGGAGAATGTTGTTCTAGTGGAATAAAAATATCAATTTCATATGTAGTAGATGTGTTAGATACAACAGTGGATTCTGAATGACTATGATTTCTAACTAGAGAGCGATTGTTAGGAGGCATTTTTAAGCATCCATGTGCCATTAATATCTTTCAAGCCCTCCTTCTAATGCCATTTTTTATGGGAATATGTGAACATTGGTCAACTAGAAGGGAGATTATGGTTTGAGGTTGTCTACAATAACCTAATCCATTTGGGGTAACTCACCTTGACGGGTTCTAATATAAACTACAAAAAATAAAACCGCTAATTATTTATTAACAAATACCTACTATGTACATTAATATTCATTGTGAACACATTTAATTACAATATGTATAGGTACAAGTTTTGCAAGAAATCTTGTAAATCTAAAAATCAAGAGAGGGAACTAAATCTTAAGAAAAATTATAATTTANTGCAGACTCCTATGTAGATAGAAGGGTAGGTTTAAATGAAACCCCTAAAAGGTAATGAGCAATCGAATGTGGAAATAGAAAACAAAGTCATAGTGTCGTTCACAAGTAATAAACAGTTTAATCATCAATAAGAGATTGTGCCATCTACTATGAAAGAGATTTATTGGCATACCCTTAATGTGGTATCATGTACGTTTTGATGCCAACCGAGACTTCCATGGGATATTTTTCACCTTCATTTTTTTGAACCACTTATCCCCTGAGAAATAAATTCCTCGTCAACCTACAACTGAACATCCCCAAACTTAACCTTGATACCATCTAAATTTTTGGAAAATTATGTGGCCACTTCGATGTTAAATATCTTGAACGACCGTACAAAACCTAACCAATGAACCTTGGATATCCTAGCAGTTGTGTTATCATAAGTTAGTAATTTTTGGAGCTTGTTTGTCTCTATTCTCACTACAAGGGCCATAATATTTTTGGAAGGGTTGGCAACTGAGGCAGACTAGAAAAAAGACAAGTAGTTTTTGTGAAGGTAAGGACACTGTAGACACAACAAACTAACCCTGTAAATAACAGAGGAAGTAAGACCAACATACCTGATAAAAAATGAAAACTTTGTGAGCTGAGGACATCCTAAAACCATCCAACACTTTAAATATTGATTACCTCCTGTAAAATAGAGGACGGGAGGGCTCGAAACAGACAAACTCATGTAATCCTTATGGCCTACCACAAACCCTTGACCTGAATTTAGAGACAATAACATGGTAAAAGTAATGATTTCAAAGAAAATTAAAAGGTTGGGATGAGGTATAGGAATATCATTGAAGATCGTGGCACGATATGATATTGGAATGATCAAAAGATATGCAAAGATTTTTAGAGAGGGATAGGTTTTACAAAAACATATTTCTTTAAAATTAGTTTGTCTTAGTCTTCATCAAGGTTTAATCTAATCTCATCCCTCATTATAATGTTAAGAGGGTTATATTAATCAATCTCACACATTTTCTTTTAAATTGAAGTTTAGATCTAGGGAGATGAATTAAACTTGGGTTCTTGAACGTTCAAACAAACATAATCCTAAGACCTCATTCCTGTACATCAAATTAGGTAGGAAAAAATGATAATATTTAATCCAGGAAAGGGGATACCATTGACAAATTTTGACCAACGATTTGCATGAAAAGATAATTTAATTTCATGCTTTGTAGTCATGAAATTAAAGAGGAAATAAAATAATTATGGTACAAAAAACATACTCTCATTAAAGAGATAGGGAAAAGTTTAAGAAAAACTGAGTAGCATTAAAACAACACACTTTTACAAAAGATCTATCAGTCTAACAAATACAATACTGGGAAGTGAGTAAAATACTATTTTGTATTTCAAAATATAGTGGAGAACAAGGTGCTAGTTGGGAAGCCAACAAATGGAGACTCATTGGGTGAAGCAGTTATCTATGATCTGATAAGTGTTCATCTCAGGAAGAAGAAGAATAAGACATGTAGAATAATTTAAGCTGCCTTGAATAAGTTCATTTTCTTACCTGTACAATTTTAGGATAATCTCAGTGGTTATAAAATATTACCATAATTCATAAACAAGAAAAAAAAGAATCTTTACAGGGGATTGTAACCTGAAAGATCGTTTTAATCAAAGAGTCACGATGTTTTTGAAAATGAGTTCAATATCATTGGCAGAGCCACAACTTCGAGTAGGCATCTATAGCCTCGATGGTGATGACATTTAACCCAATAAAATTCTTTAATCACATCCAATAGTTGTGTTCACATGATATATGCTTCCATTTAATTAATTTTTAGAAGAATATACTTGCTACCTCTCAACACAAAATTTCTTCGCTTCCAGCAGGCTTGTTCAGTACCTGGCGAAGTTGTCTTAGTATCATTTGTGCATTTATTTGCTTCCAGTGAGCTAGTTCAATACCCCGACATGTTTACAAACATATCAAAGAGAGAAAAACTCGATGTTTCATCATGTTTCTTTTGTTTTGATGCTTCATTTTTCTTTGCATCAGATGCATATTTATTTTGTTCTTTTGGTCAATCTTTACTATGAATATTATAAGGATGTTGATTATTATGCATGGTTTCAAATTTGGCTTGAACAATGCTATTCGAAAAATGTCCTAAAGTTGGAGGGGACAAATCTTCTTCATTGGGTGCTCCCTCCTTATTTTCTACGTCATTTTGTTGTTCGACTGTAACATCAAAAGTGTTATAAGATCTAGCTAATAAGTCTTTTATAACATGGTGTAATCCTTCTAAACTCATAGCTTCAGCCAGAGGAGTTATCTTATTGGGAGGATTCTAAGGGGGTCTTCTTAAAGGTGTATGATAAATTCCTTTGCTAGAAGATCCTACTTTTGTGAGTCTTTTCAGATCTACAACCTTGTTGTATAACTTTTTAAAGTCTTTTTGCATGATTTCCATATCTATGGGATATTGATCTTTCTTATTGGAAGGTGGTTTAGTAAGAATATTTATCTTCTTGGAGGAAGAAGTTGGTTCAGTTTCAGGATTTGTATTACCTTCCAAGCTAAGGATATCCTTTTCATTGAGAACAACTTCTTAAAAAGCCTCTAACAGAGTATTGGTTTTGGAACTTTTAACCCACATTGTTTTAGTATGATGTAAATATTTAGAATAATAAGCAATGATTAAATTTTCTATAGGCATAAATTCTGCAGGGATCTTATTTTTTAGTGTAAGAAATCTCTGGTTAAAATTTTTAACTTTTTCCTTGTGATTCATTTTCATACTAGATATCTCCATAACTAAGACTTCAATGGATTTTTCATCTTTGTATTTTTCTAAGAAAATTGTTTCAAATCTATCCCAGGAAATTATAATTTGAGGTTGTCATGCGAAGTACCATGTGGAGGCATTTCCCTCAAAGGTATAAGGAAAAATCCTTCCCATGATATATTCATGTTCTACATTTCTAAGACTAACAACCAACATAATTTGTTTATATGATCTTCAACTAACTCTTTGAAATCAGGGTAAACGTGGGTAACCATTTTTCAGGATCCTTAGTTAAAGGATGTTGTGGTCCTAGTACGACAACAACATCTTGATCAAGACAAGACATGGAAGGATTATTTTGATTATCCATCTAGGACGAAGTTTGTGAATTATTTTAAGTTTGATATTGTTAAGAAGATGAAATTTCTTCATCAAAGGATTCTCCTCCTAATGGAGGTCGAGAAGAGTTGGGTGGGGAAGGAGGTAGACCATATCCCCCAAAACCTAGAATAAGTGTTTCGGTGTGGGGTGATTGTAGTATCCCTATTTCTAGTTGATATTGATATAAGGGATTAAAAACTCCAAATGTAATATCAGTTTTAGATTGGTTAATCAAGATGTTTTGCAGCCTTTAATTTGGTGTACCAATGACAGGAGGATCTTCCTATTGATCAGAAAAATTAAGAGTTTCATACAATTGATCACCCATATCCCTGAGTCTTTCCAAAGTATCATGAGTTCTTATTAATTATTGGTGGGATTTATGGAGTATCTCCTGTAACTCAAGCATCCTAGGAAGGGGTGTTGTAGGTTTGACATGAATGGATGGAGAATGTTGTTCTAGTGGAATAAAAATATCAATTTCATATGTAGTAGATGTGTTAGATACAACAGTGGATTCTGAATGACTATGATTTCTAACTAGAGAGCGATTGTTAGGAGGCATTTTTAAGCATCCATGTGCCATTAATATCTTTCAAGCCCTCCTTCTAATGCCATTTTTTATGGGAATATGTGAACATTGGTCAACTAGAAGGGAGATTATGGTTTGAGGTTGTCTACAATAACCTAATCCATTTGGGGTAACTCACCTTGACGGGTTCTAATATAAACTACAAAAAATAAAACCGCTAATTATTTATTAACAAATACCTACTATGTACATTAATATTCATTGTGAACACATTTAATTACAATATGTATAGGTACAAGTTTTGCAAGAAATCTTGTAAATCTAAAAATCAAGAGAGGGAACTAAATCTTAAGAAAAATTATAATTTA
>JZKD02S1538872.1:50722-61898 GCA_000966675.3 Picea glauca | reverse complement strand
AAAGAATAAATTATTTAAATAATAAAGTGAAGTGATGAGTGTACTATAAGTCAAAGTGGATACAAAAGAAATTATTTAAATAATAAAGTTAATGGAGAAATTGCTAAGTGGACAAGTGGTCAGAAGTGGGTTAGCCCTAAAATAAGGAAAGTGGGTTGATATGGTTAGAAGGTAACCCCTTGAGGAAGCTACATGAAAGTATAAATAAAGTAAAAGGGTCTCTCATTTAACCAAAGGATATCTAAGCCGAATTTCAGAGGGAAGGATAAGTAAAGAAGCCCGAAATTCAAGGGAGGATAAATTATTTTAATTATGTTTTCTTAGATCCATACAACAAATATTCTATGCAGGGAACACTCTACAAGTTCAATCTATAGAATAAGCCAGAATTCAATAAGGTATGTGATCATATACACCAGGTCTATTACAGAGTTACAAATCAGATTTAGATGATGAAATTGATGAGGACTTTTGGTTGAGGTACATATTGGGTACATGGTTGAGACAATTAGTTGATGAGTTGGCACATACATGAGGTGTATAGTTGATGATGTTGGTACATCTTGATGGGTCATAGTTTATGTGTATTTGATGAATGATTGGTACATATTTTTTGCATGGTTGATGTAGTCATTGATGGTACGGGTTGAGGTATAGGTTGGTGCATGGTTGATGCACTTGTATATGGTACATGTTGATTACAGGTTTTTTGGACAAATTATTGTGACGTGTTATTTGTGTAGGTTTGGTCCATGGTTGATGCACTTGTTCATGGTACAGGTTGAGGTAGATGTTTTTGCATGGTTGATGCACTTTTTTATGGTATATTTTGATTACAGATTGTTTGGTACAAGTTGGTGCATGGTTTATGCACTTCTTTATGGTACAAGTTGATTACAGGCTGTTTGGACAGGTTATTATGACAAGTTATTTATGCAGGTTTGGTGCATGGTTGATGCACTTGTTCATGGTATAGGTTGAGGTATAAGTTGGTGCATGGTTGATGCACCTGTTTATGGTACAAGTTGATTGCAATTGTTTTGGTACAAGTTGGTGCATGGTTGATTCACTTGTTTATGGTACAAGTTGATTACGGGTTGAGGTACAAGTTGATGTATGGTTGATGCATGGTTCAGGTTATTGGTACAGGTTGTTTGGTGCAGGTTGATTGGTACAGGTTTACAACAATATATCTCACAATGATAGTGTGACAATGGTGTTGAAATTACTAAGACAACTGAGAGGGGGGGTGAATCAGTTGTTACTGTTCTTAAACAATTTTATGCCTATTGAAATATTATTAATCTTCTCCAAGTGATCATCGAGATTATGAAAGACATGAACAACATAAATAATAGACATCAATCATACATATGGTATACACAGAGACAAATATTCACAAGGAAACCCATAAAGGGAGAAAACCTCTTCTTCTTAGAATGATAGGCAGATTTTTATGTTCTGTACATCATCAATATTTGAGCACCAACTCAAAATAAGGCTACAACCTCTTCTTTAACAAGATGCAACTTATTGAAAGAACCAACTCTCTAGTTTCTCTAGCACCCACTAGAAGGAAGCACCAACTCCCTGAGTGTTCCAGTACCAACTAGATGGAAGCACCAACTTCCAGTTAGACATGCACCAACCTGTATAACAGAGAACAATGGTTCTCACTTGCACCACCCTACCAACCTGGTTTTTTTGGCTACAACCAGATGAAAGCTACAAATCCCTGTCTTCAAGAACCCACTTGAAACTCTGAGGAAAATAGTCCTCCCTAGCACCACCCTACTACCCTAATTATAAATCTTTAATTGAATAAGACCTTACTACAATACAAACATTTCAATGCTTACCACTTCTTCTTTGTTCTTCTTATGTCTGTTCATGCTTAGCTCCACTTGATGTCTGTCTCCATCTTTTATTCCTCTATTCTTCTCATGCTCTTAGGTTCTCATACAATCTTCTATTTTCACCATTTCTTTTTTGTCTAGCTTATGTTCTTCATCTTTGCATCTTTTTGACTTTGTTTCTGCTATCTCTTTGATCACATACAGTTCAACTTATTTTACCGAGAAATAACAACCTCTCTCTATCATGACAATTTTATTTTATTCCTGCTGTCATTCTCTATTACACTCCACATCTCCAATGCTCAAGTTAGGAATCTCAAAAATTCTTAGGCATCATGATTCCAACTATCAAGAACAATGATTCAACCGATCAGGAACAATGATTCAGTTAGTGTAACTGAAATGTAACTGATCAAGAAATCATGAAGTGAAACAACAACCCTTCGATCAGATTTTGTTTGATCAACGTTGTTGGATTATACATGCAGAGGCCCTTATGATTTTTCAATGCGTAACCTCCAATGTGGATCCTTGCAGCGTTAGATCCTTCCCCTATCTTCCACTGATGTGAACTTGGGCGATGATATCTTGTGACCATGCGAATGCGAGCACGACCAAAGATGGTTTGATATCAAAATGTGTTTCTCCCCACAATTTACCTCGAGCCTCCACATGTCCTTTCTTCAAAATCATGGTTTCAATTGCGGCCCACCCTTAAATTTTTAAAGTTTGCACACCTTCAATCCACGCAATGCGACGGGACCGTCGATCCCACGATATTGATAGTGCTCATGAACAGATGGTTCAAATATATCCTTCCAAGTCTACAGATCAGATATAGCCTTCCTAAATTAATGATTGTGATTTACTTCATGATTCAGGCTCTAGGAGTTTCAAATCTCAAACCCTTCTTTTCTATGTATGCCAATCTTCTGGAGTCAATGATCTGCAGACACCTATCCTTATTAATCGACGGCTTTGCCTCTACTTCAAAAATTGCCTTTCAACCTGATCAACAATTTTGTGGCCCCTTTCTTGATCAACGGTTGAGATCTCCTTCAGGTCTCCAGACTTCTGAAATATCAATTCTCAAACTTTACCTCCCCTCGAAGTATGCAAATTACTTCCATGTGTCCTCTTAGATCAGATGGTTGAGGATTACTTCGGGTCTTTACCCGAAGTCCACAAGATTATGCCATGTCCTTTCTGGATCAAATGAACTAGATTTACTTCTAACGATATGACACTTGAGATATTTTTCGAACAATCTGATGACTGATATCTACATCGGATGATCTAACAGTTGAGAATTTATTTAGACTTTCCATGTCTCTGAGCTTTGAGAATTTCAAAACTCAAAATGACGCTCTGGATCAAATGACCTAGATTCACTTCGAATGATCTGATGCTTGAGATATTCTTCATATTATATGGTGACTAAGGTATACTTCAAATGATCCAGCAATTGAGAATGTATTTCGACTCTTCGGCTCTCTGGGATTTGGGTATTTCAAATCTCAACTGGAAATTATTGAAGTGATTTCTCCAGAGCATAACCTCCTCATAACTTTAGACCCGAAATGAATGATGTTCGTTTGATCAAGATCTTATATCAACATATCGATATGTCTGTGATGCAACTTTGCCTTCGATTAAATCCAATGGATCTCCATCTTTGCTTATCCTATCCTTCCACTTAATTCGTTCTAACGACTAATGGAGATTCGGATAATTGAATTCTCAAACCTTGTGCCCCATTTATCCTATCCTTCACTTAACTTGATCCGGCGACTGATGGATATTCGGGTGATAGGATTCTCAATCATTTTGGTTTGTCCTGTGGAGATGTTGATCCTGGTCACGTTTATGTAATGTGATTTTCCTTCTAAGCCTTGATCTCTGCATATTGTTCGCTTCTCCTCCTGAGATTATGACTTTCATGTTTTCCATCATCATTGGTGTTCTTTCCATCAATGAAAAGCACACGCTTCCTGTAAAACATGCCAACAATATCCCCCTTTGGCATTGATGGAAACCCTAAAAGGCTTCACTATTTTGCTTAGACCTCCAATTGTAGCATCCAGACCACACCTTTTCTCCCCCTTTGACATCAATTTCAAAGAAAACATGCTCCCCTTGAGCTATGGTAGTACTTTTCATAGGTATCATAGATTTAACCAACACATCCTCCCCCTGGAAGATAGGCTATTTTAACTTGATAACAGGGTCATTCCCAACTTCTAGCGTAGATACTCAAACTGAGATTTTGCAAGTGGTTTGGTGAAGATATTAACTATCTACTCTGTGTAAGGAATATAATTCATTTGAACAACTCTATTTGTAACCTTATCTTTGAGAAAATGATATTTAATTGTTATATGCTTAGTATTTTCATGTAGCACAAGATTATTGGAGACACTAATGACACTGGTGTTATCACAATGAAGTGAAATTGGATCAGTATAAGTTACCTTCAAATCTGCAAGAGTTTGTATCATCCATAAGATCTGAGTGCAACAAGTAGCAACAACAATGTACTCTACCTCTATAGAGGATGATGAAATAGATCCCTGCTTCTTACTAAGCCATGCTACTAACAAATCACCTAAGAATATTGCACTTCCATTGGTGCTCTTTCTCTCATCCAAACAGTTTTCCCAATCAACATTTAAATATGCAGTTAATTGAAAATTCTAATTTGTAGGATACTAGAGACCATAAGTCATTGTACCCTTCAAATATTTGAATATCCTTTTGACAGTTGCTAAATGACTTTGTTTTGGAGAATACTGATAATGACCTACCATTCCAACAACTTGCATTATATCAGGACGGGATGTTGTGATGTATAGAAGACTACCTATCATTGATCGATATGTTCTTTGATTAACATAAGGTGAAATATCATCTTTACTGAGCTTGCAACCAACCACCATAGGTGTGCTCACAGGTGTATAATCTTCCATCTGAAACCTCTTTAACATCTCTTTCAAATACTTTTCTTGAGAGATAAATATCCCTGCAAAACTCTTATTGATTTGTAAACCAAGAAAATATGACAATTCTCCTATCATGGACATCTCAAACTCAGTCTGCATTGAATTAGAAAACCATTGAACTGAAGGGTCATTAGTGCATCCAAAAATAATGTCATATACATAAACCAAAACAACTAATAAATCATCACCTTCAGACTTGATGTATATATTATTGTCAAAAGTACCTTTCTTGAAACCTTTGTCCTATAGAAATTTGTCCAATCTATAATACCAGGCTCATGGTGCCTGTTTCAGTCCATATAATGCCTTTTTCAACTTACAGACATAGTCAGGATTATCTGTCAGTGAAAATCCTTCAGTTTTCTCCACATATACTTCTTCTAGATCTCCATTAAGAAATTATGACTTAACATCCACCTGATATACTTTAAAGTTATTATCACATGCATAGGCAAGAAATATTATGATGGCTTCCAATATTGCAACTGGTGCAAAGGTTTCATCAAAATCTTGTCCTTCAACTTGTGCATACCCCTTATAGACCAATATGGATTTATTCTTAACAATTTTTCCTTGTTCATTCATTTTATTCTTAAACATCCATTTGGAGCAAATTACATTCTTATCTGCAAGTCTAGGAACAAGCTCCCAAGTATTGTTCTTCTCGATCTGGTCCAGTTCCTCATTCATTGATTTTAACTAGTTTACATATTTACTAGATTCATTAAATTTCTTGGGTTCCACCATGGATATGAAGGTTGTATGTGATTTCTCGGTGTCTTTGATTATCCTTCTCCTAGTTTGTAGACCTCTATCTTTCTCAACAATTATCTGACTTGCAAGATGATTCTTTTGAGTAATTCTGGAGGGAGGATTTGATGTTGTTTGTTGATTTGAGTCTGCTTGAGTATTTGTATCTTCATCTGACTCGGAGTCTTCTCTTTCCGATCCTTAGACCTATTCATCTTCAACTTCAACTATATCCTTTGTTGTTGATTCAACACTACTTACATCGTGTACTGAGATTTCTTCATCAACTTTTATGTCAATACAATCAACCAATTTATGCAGCCTCTTATTATAGCATCTATATCCTTTACTAATTGTAGAATACCCTAAGAAGATACCTTCATCATCCCTTTCATCATATTTGCCAATATTTTCATCATTGTTCTTGATATAACTCTTACTCCCAATGACTTTAAAATGCCTAATTGAAGCAGGTCTTCCAAACCATAGTTCATAAGTGTTGGAGTTACTTCACACACACCTAGGATTTATTTTTCCTAAGGTTATTCTTTGTTTATTAGTCATAATTAGTCATTATCCAATNCAAACTCAGTCTGCATTGAATTAGAAAACCATTGAACTGAAGGGTCATTAGTGCATCCAAAAATAATGTCATCTACATAAACCAAAACAACTAATAAATCATCACCTTCAGACTTGATGTATATATTATTGTCAAAATTACCTTTCTTGAAACCTTTGTCCTATAGAAATTTTTCCAATCTATAATACCAGGCTCATGGTGCTTATTTCAGTCCATATAATGCCTTTTTCAACTTACAGACATAGTCAGGATTATCTGTCAGTGAAAATCCTTCAGTTTGCTCCACATATACTTCTTCTAGATCTCCATTAAGAAATGATGACTTAACATCCACCTGATATACTTTAAAGTTATTATCACATGCATAGGCAAGAAATATTATGATGGCTTCCAATCTTGCAACTGGTGCAAAGGTTTCATCAAAATCTTGTCCTTCAACTTGTGCATACCCCTTATAGACCAATATGGATTTATTCTTAACAATTTGTCCTTGTTCATTCATTTTATTCTTAAACATATATTTGGAGCAAATTACATTCTTATCTGCAAGTCTAGGAACAAGCTCCCAAGTATTGTTCTTCTCGATCTGGTCCAGTTCCTCATTCATTGATTTTAACCAGTTTACATATTTACTGGCTTCATTAAATTTCTTGGGTTCCACCATGGATATGAAGGTTGTATGTGATTTCTCGGTGTCTTTGATTATCCTTCTCCTAGTTTGTAGACCTCTATCTTTCTCAACAATTATCTGACTTGCAAGATGATTCTTTTGAGTAATTCTGGAGGGAGGATTTGATGTTGTTTGTTGATTTGAGTCTGCTTGAGTATTTGTATCTTCATCTGACTCGGAGTCTTCTCTTTCCGATCCTTAGACCTATTCATCTTCAACTTCAACTATATCCTTTGTTGTTGATTCAACACTACTTACATCGTGTACTGAGATTTCTTCATCAACTTTTATGTCAATACAATCAACCAATTTATGCAGCCTCTTATTATAGCATCTATATCCTTTACTAATTGTAGAATACCCTAAGAAGATACCTTCATCATCCCTTTCATCATATTTGCCAATATTTTCATCATTGTTCTTGATATAACTCTTACTCCCAATGACTTTAAAATGCCTAATTGAAGCAGGTCTTCCAAACCATAGTTCATAAGTGTTGGAGTTACTTCACACACACCTAGGATTTATTTTTCCTAAGGTTATTCTTTGTTTATTAGTCATAATTAGTCATTATCCAATCTCCTATATTTTAGGGGAGAATATTCCACCTAGAGAATATTCTCTTTCAGTTGACACTTCAGTTTGACTAATTGAGTTGAGTTTAGATGCCACATTGCTTTTGTCACCATGCAACATTGGGGTCATCACCAGATAATGCGCACTTGCCTTGGGACCATCACAAGACTAGCGCATTAGTCTTGATTCCATAAATTAACTCCTCACTACTCTTTGTTCAGTTAGTTAACTGAAGACTAGTTGACTAGTTAACACAGCTAGGTGGCAGTTCACTCCCGTAACTACCTGAGGACTAGACTAGGTGGCAGTTCACTCCCGTAACTTCCTGAGAGACTAGACTAGGTGGCAGTTCACTCTCGTAACTGCTGGTGTGTGTCAATATCACTCTAGACCACCACTATGGCTAATTATTTACTCATGTATCCTATATCTATTGTAATTTATTCATTCTTTGAGTGTGGAATAGAGTTAATGAGAATTCTTTCATTCTTTCTCTCATTCTTCTTCTTTCTCAAATTCTCTTTGAAAATGTGTGTATTATTTTTTAGCTAGATATATTATGTATAGGTTCTAACATTTACATGGTTTCAGATCCCACAAACTACTAAGAAAAAGCTACACCAATTTGTTTTTGCAGCTACAAAAGATTGAAGACAACAAAAAGATGGATTATTCACCGGAAATACTTCTCACGCCTCATAACTATTTGGAATGGAAGACAAAAAGTTTTCTTCTTCTAAGATGCAAAGGATTATACCAAATAACCATGGCAATGGAAGTAGATCCTAATTCTGCCGATGAGAAAAATGACTTTCTCAATAGACAAGATATGGCCATAGGATGTATCCTCTATTTTATCTCTCCCGAAATTCACCATCAAGTATATGATGACTCACAAGAATTCACTCCAAATGATTTATGGAGAAAATTGGAGGTTTTATTTGGGAATAAGGAAGAATGCATGCCAAATGTTGACAAGATAGAGAATGTAGAAAAACCACTGGAAGATAAATCATCTCAGTTTGAAGAGCCTTCTACACAATTATCTACAAAAATTTGTATTCCATTAATTGAAGATGATGTCTACTCCATTTCATATTTGTTTTCTGAAATTCATGTGGAAGATATATGGGATGCATCGCAGGAGTCACATGCAGATACTTTTCCATGCACAATGCATGCATCTTAGGAGAAAAAAAAGGAAGTCACGCACATTAGACTCAATTATGATATTTTATGAGAACAATTTGCATAAACCAATTGGATATTTGAATTATTCTCGGGAAAATATCCAATTTCAAAAAACAAATCATCCGAAACGGAGTCCAGGAAGTGAATTTATGATTGTTTTAAAATCAACAAAATTTTAGCATTTTTCCAGAAACGGTCGCATGGTTTTCAAAATTTCATCCAAACTTTATTTGGATCTTATTCATTACAAGAAGAGAAAGTGGATATGTGTGGACATATCAATGATGCATATACTTCATCATATATGTGCAAACATCTACATCTTCAACGAAATATTCAATGAGCACAAACTTGCACAGTTGTGAGGTCATCTTGGAGTGAAGGACAGGGTTTCTTAGCAACTTTTTTTTGTTCCTTCTCAATTTTTTTTATGCATTGTAATTTGAGGGGGGGGGGGGTTTCCCATGAGTTTTTCCCTGTTTCCTCGTTTAGTTCAGTGTATCTTTTGTATTTGGGTACCTAACATGGCCTTGTTTTTGGGACCCATTCTTTATTTTCACCATAGTGATGCTCAGGAGGGGTGTTGGAGTTACTTCACACACACCTAGGATTTATTTTTTCTAAGGTTATTCTTTGTTTTTTAGTCATAATTAGTAATTATCCAGTCTCCTATATTTTACGGGAGAATATTCCACCTAGAGAATATTCTCTTTCATTTGACACTTCAGTTTGACTAGTTGAGTTGAGTTTAGATGCTGCATTGCTTTTGTCACCATGCAACATTGGGATCATCACCAGATAATGCACACTTGCCTTGGGATCATCAAAATACTAGCACATTACCCTTTATTCCATAAATTAACTCCTCACTAGTCTCTGTTCAATCAATTAACAGAAGACTAGCTGACTAGTTGACACAACAAGGTGGCAGTTCACTCCCGTAACTGCCTGAGAGACTAGACTAGGTGGCAGTTCACTCTCGTAACTGCCTGAGAGACTAGACTAGGTGGCAGTTCACTCCTGTAACTGTTGGTGTGTTTCAATATCACTATAGACCACCACTATGGCTCATTAGTTACTCATGCATCCTATATCTATTGTAAAGTATTCACTCTTTGAGTGTGGAATACAATTAATGAGAATTCTTTTATTCTTTCTCTCATTCTTCTTCTTTCTAAAATTCTCTCTGCAAATGTGTGTATTATTGTTTAGCTAGATCTATTATGTGTAGGTTCAACATGTTTACAATAAGGAGTATTGTCACTTTGAGGCCTTAGATGAGCTTTTTTAAGAATATGTACAGCTTTATGAATTGCTTCTACCCAATATGTCTGAGAAATATTCTTTTCATTCATCATTGATATTGCCATCTCCTGAACTGATCTATTTTGTCTCTCAACTACTCCATTTTGTTATGGAGCCCTTGGAATAGTATAATCTCTTTTGATACCATGTTTATCACAAAACTCTTTGAAGTCTCTTGAACTAAACTGTCCTCCTCTATTAGATCTTACTGCCTTCAATCATTTTCTTGTTTGATTCTCAGTCAGATCCTTAAACACTTTGAATTTTTCAAATGCTTCAGATTTTATTTCAAAAAGGAAACCCATGTAAGTCTCGAATAATCATCAAAAATCAACATGAAGTAATTTTCTTTTCATGTACCTTCCTTCCTTGATGGTCCACATAAATCCATATGTACTAACTGAAGATGTTTCTTTGTTGATGAAAAGTTCTTAGATTTAAACTGTGTCCGAGTGACCTTTCCTATTTGGCAAGGTTTGCATACAAAATCATATGGCTTTGATATTTTTGGAAGATCTTTTACTGCCCCACTATTTTATTAGATGATCAAAATTTAGGTTTCCAAGTCTCCTATTCCATAACCATCCTTCATCATACTTTCTTAAGTGACATTCTTCTTTTTCTTCTTTCAAAACATAGACATTATTTTTTGTTCTTATTCCTTTTGCAATCAACTATCCTTAATTCACAGATTGTATTTTACAATATTTAGAAGTGAAAACAACTTTACATCCTCTATCAAAAACTTGACTAACACTAAGAAGATTATGTTTCATAACATCTACAAACAACACATCTTGAGCTTTCCCTTTGTCATTACTAAGACTTACCATTCCTTTACCTTTGATTTTTCCTGGTGCATCATTTCCAAAGGTTACATTTCCTAATTTTATTTCACTTAGAGACATAAANAAAAACAAATCATCCGAAACGGAGTCCAGGAAGTGAATTTATGATTGTTTTAAAATCAACAAAATTTTAGCATTTTTCCAGAAACGGTCGCATGGTTTTCAAAATTTCATCCAAATTTTATTTGGATCTTATTCATTACAAGAAGAGAAAGTGGATATGTGTGGACATATCAATGATGCATATACTTCATCATATCTGTTCAGACATCTACATCTTCAACGAAATATTCAATGAGCACAAACTTGCATAGTTGTGAGGTCATCTTGGAGTGAAGGACAGGGTTGCTTAGCAACTTTTTTTTGTTCCTTCTCAATTTTTTTTTATGCATTGTAAT
>JZKD02S1538872.1:28271-45919 GCA_000966675.3 Picea glauca | reverse complement strand
AGGGGATTGATCTAATCAATAATAAATATATTTTATCTTTATCCACAAAAGGGGATAAGAATATTCTTTGCAGTTACACAATATTTTAACACTCCCTCTTAACAAGAAGGACATTATTTATCTTTTGACAAGTCACTGGATGTCGACATCAACTAGGTAGCAGCATCCACTGAATAAAATCATCAACTGGGCAACATCATCAACTGGGTAATCATCATTAACTAGATAATTGGAGGCATCCACTTGGTGATCGAGCATCATGATCATTGACTGACATATCTATAAATCATCAAAAGTTTTGTTCTCTTTATCTTCATGCAAAAGATACTCTTTCTTTCTTTTTTCTTTACATAGAAGATACTTCTTTCTTATCTTCACACATAAAATATCTTATCTTCACACATAAAATATCTTATCCTCGCACAGAATATGTCCTATGAGTTTTTCCATTCCTTTTATGTTCTCCCTTCTCTTGTAGTCATCTATCTCACCCATCCACTGGGGAGAACTACTACCATAGCTTCATTCCTAGTCATGCCACATGAACTAGAGAAGCTAAGATGCTAGCTTGGGAAAAAACAGACTCCCTTTCCATGATCCATGTAGGATCACAACACAAAACTCAAGATCCAACTAACCATTCGACATGGTCAAGGTTTGTGTCCTACGCTACTCAATCCTCGGCTAGAGGAGAGTATCTACCCATTGCTCCTTAGAGAAACATCCACATTCCTCTCTACAAGGGTGGTCACACCCCTCTGTACGAGGGTATTCTCGCATGTCCCTAAAGTATCTAAAACTCAACACTTGGACAGAGGCCAACCTTGGAAAATTTCTCATTCCCCTTCTCTACGAAGGTCTCTTCCTTCTCTACGAAGGTCTCTTCTCTTTTCCTTCTCTATGAAGGTATACCTGTGGGATTTATCTTTCCTTATTTATGAAGGTATTTTCTTTTTCTCCTTCTCTACGAAGGTCTAGCTATGGGACCAAAAAAAAATCTCTTGTGGTTCAAAATATTTCAATCGTATAATACCATGCTACCCATCAGCTAGGCACCATCCATCTACTGCATAGCTTTCATCTTGATCAAAATATCTGGGCACCATCCATCTTATTTTCTCATTGCATCTAATCATGATCCTTCATTTTGAACCCGGAGACATGGATCCCTCTTGCACCAAGCTAATAGCTTCTAATCATCATCCTTGAAGTTTTCTTCTATAATATCCTGGGTGCCTTCTTGAGTTTGAATATTTATTTCTTTCTGTCTTCATAATGGATCAACATGCTCCCTCTGCATCTATAAGAATGGTACTGGAGCAGCCTATAGTTATCTGCATCTCATCCACTATATCCGAGTATCCATATTTTTCTTCATCTTGAATATTTTTGTTCTGCATCTTTAGGAGCCTCTTGCTCCTATATAAATATTGGATATTGTCTAGTCTTTACTGACTGTCACCATATCATATGTCCTTCTTATGTTGTTTTCAAGTCACGACATAAGTTCTTTCTTCTGAGACTTGTAAACTTACTTACAATATGATTTCTTTGTCACTCTCATGAGTGATCATAGCTAAAATAAATATTTTATCTCTTTCATCATCCTCTTCTTTGATACTTTCTTCATAAGTCTACATAGATACTGAAGTAAAACAAGGTTAATTAACATTCTCACAAAAATATCTAACTTGTAATGATAAAGTATTAAAGTAAACAAGATAGTATAAATAAACATGAATACTTATCTTTTGTTTTTGTGTGGGGAGGCTTCACGGACTCCACCATTTTCTATCTTTCTTTAGATCAACTATCTTCAACTTAAAGTACATAATCCTTAACTTCTGCTAAAGATTTCTTCGAGGGAGGATATTCCTCTTCTACTGCCACATGTGCTTGATACTTTGTTTTTCGTTTTCCTTGAGGACAGTCATAAGAAAAGTGTCCCAACTTTTGACAGTTGTAGCATCTGATCTTTGAAACATCTTTCTTCTTGTCTGGAACTCTTACGGAGTTAACTTCTTTATTGTTCTTCTTGAAGGAACTTCTTTTGTTATTTTGAGCTATAAGAGCTTCCTCTTCATCGACAATTAATCACTTTTGTTGGTCTGCAAGTCTAGATTCTTCGTGTATGAAATTTTCCCATAACTTATCAAACTTGGGTAACTTGCTTCTTGCGCACACTCCTTGTACAAAAGGAATCCAAAATGTTGGAAACCCATTTAGCATTGTGGTTACAAGTTCTTTGTCACTAATGAAATCTCCAATAGCTGCAAGATGATCTCTGATCTAGGAAACTCTCGTAAGATAGGATGTGACAGATTCTGAGTTGTCCATCTTCATATTACAAAGCTGATTTATTAAGGTAAGATTTTGGCTAATGTCTTTTCTTTCATATAACCTGTTGAGTGCTTCATACATTTGACTTGATGTTTGTAGTTTGAATATATGAGGGATCAAGTAATCCTTTACTAAATTTGACACGATTCTCTTTGCTTTATTTTCATTCTTCTTATGCTTGGTCTTTTGATCTTCTTCCTCTGGTTCTATTACACCCACTATAACATGTTCTAGAATATCATTCTTGTCTAGAATCATCTGCAACCTATGCTTCCAAGATCTGAAGTTTCTAGATCCTTCAATCCTGTCTTATACCTTCATGTGGGTAGTCATTCTTTCTTGTATAAGAAACCCTAGCCCTCCAAACTATAGAAATAATAAAAAAAATCAAATTACTTGGATCTAAAAACTGAACTCACCAAAAGATGCACTGGACTGAGGTGAGTAGCCTAGTGTGTTTAGATTTCATAAAATCCAACTTTTACCTCTCCGAACTTGATCTGCGGATTTCTAGACTGGTGCTTCTGGTTTTATGGTACTTTTGGTACACTGGTACACTGGTACTTTTGGTTTTCTAGTACTTTGTGAAAACTAGGGTTTCACTTTCCGGGAGATCTAGCCACTAAAAAGTGTGCTGAGGATGCCAAAATGTTCCTTGAGGTAGGGCGCTCCTTTCTAGATGGATTTGGAGCTGAAAACCTTCTTTAATAAAAAAACCCTAATTTTCATGTACGACAACAGTGACATTTTTCTTTTTCCTATGAAATATGCTCTCTTCATCTTATGATGTAGGAGAATCTCCCACATCAAGTGAGCCAACGCAGAGACAATCGGACAGTTGGACAAGTGCCAGCACAAGTTTTGAAGACACCTTGAAGTTGTTGTGCGATCTTAAATGAGCCATTAAGATGAGGCACACTTGTATATTGTAATGGACCTTGAGCAGATTGCTCTCATCCTTAGTAGATAGACGACATTTAAAGTAGTTAATGCAGGTAGATAGAAATTGAATTCTAGATTAGACTGTTCGAGAGCGCAAGAGGGAAACGGGATATAGACACCCTCATTGTGCATTTGTATTATGATTGAGGCAGGAAGAGCATAGAAGAGAGGTAGAGAGTTGTGGAAGAACACCCATGTACAGAGCTTGAATTAATAGAAGAGGTTGATTCAAATCCATGGTTTTGTGTTTGTTCTCTGTGTATGTATGCTAAATGTTATGTTCATGAGTATTTACTTCCTGTTATGCATTTGCTTTATATGCTATGTATGAATGATTTCTTGCCGAGTGTTTGAAATTTGAGAAAGGAAGTAGGAGAAATGAGTTTCAATTGTTTCTCTATCTGAGAAAGGATTCCTGCAAGGAGTGTAGTTGAAGTCGTCCACAAGGAGTGCGTTGACAGAAGGCTCAGATAGTTTAACTCTTGTTCTCATTCACCTAGAAGTGAAATTGGGTTATAGGAGCCGTGCAAGGAGTGCGCAGGCTAAGGAAAGTCTTAGTTGTGAATCTGAGTGGAGCATTGAAGTACTGCTGCTGCAGGTGTGCACAGGATTGAAGGAATTCAAGAACTTGAAGTATTTGAAAATATGCCGCAAGGAGTGCGTGCAGGGACCCTCTTTGAGGCTCGAAGTTGTGAAAATCTCAGGAGGGATAAGACCTTCAAACCTGTTGGAGGATCGCACAAGAAGTTAGTGCCATGAAGTGTTTAAATAGGTGTTGCAAGTTTGCATGCATAAGGACAAATTATT
The DNA here is from genome assembly GCA_000966675.3 of Picea glauca. Lineage (NCBI taxonomy): Eukaryota > Viridiplantae > Streptophyta > Pinopsida > Pinales > Pinaceae > Picea > Picea glauca. The sequence continues at coordinate 41,830 of JZKD02S1538872.1, read as the reverse complement.
GAGGAGGAACACTTGGTCCTCCGTAGAAATCATCAAAGGGAAGAGATTGACAGTCAGTAATTAGCGGGGAGGATTAGAAAAATCCCACCAGCTGTCAGATATGCCAGAGAAGCAAGGAGGATAAGGTTACATCCGGAGTTTAAGCTCAAGGGATTGGGGATCGTCAGATCTACACAGAGTTACCCATCAACCGTTCGATTTGACAAGAGTTTCATAGGGTTTAAGACTTGGTGAGAAGAGGGGAAAATCTGGGAAGGCATCAGGATATTGAGGCATCGAGAATTCATAGGTCAAGAATTCGAGACCTTTTTGAGTATCACAAAAGCGAAGGGATCATAGCCGTGGATCTCAAGTAAGACACGTGCCGATTGACTGCTCGATCGGAGATTTGATCATTGGGGTTCATATGAGTGAGTTGTTTTGATTTTTCATTTGGCGAAGTCCGAGGTTCGATCTGAACTGCCCATCATTTAGGACGCGCGTCAGAAGATCTGAAGAAGTTGGGGTTCGACAATTTGGGAGTCCTGGAGACAAGGGAAACGTTGCATCAAGAATCGCGATATTGTGAAACACGATATCCTGATAGCTAAAGGAGCGTGGGGCCACTGGAGTCGGTGAGAGGACAGGTGGCATATTGTTTTGGAATTTGGGGAAAGGAAAGTCTCGAAACCATAGACATCAGGATTTGTGATATAGTGAAGTCTGAAATCTCGACAAGGTGATAGGGACGTGGACAGGTCAAACTTACAAGCGCATCATAGTTTCAGTGTATCAGGGATTGGGGGTCGGTAAAGTGAGTTGTTTTGGGCATCACAAGTGCCAAAATCCTGATAAGAGGAACCTTGATAGCAAAGTAAAAGGTCAGCATTGACTTACATTGGATTTTGGAGAATCAGGAGAAACAAACGTGTGACCACAGGACTCGCGAAGTTGCAAAGTCCGATTTCCCGATAGAAGAAAGGGAGATCCCGTGAGAGAGTTGTTGTGGGTGAAATTTTCTTGATAGGGAAATAGAAGAGCATTTCAGTTCTTCGGGCCGAGGAAGGAGGAAAGATCCTATGAGCGAACGTGCCTGAAGGAGTGTGCCTACGTCAAGTGGTATCAGAGCCTGATTCTTGTCTGTATATTTCAGGCGAGGGAGGCAAGGAGATAAAAGAGCACTCCGATACACACGTCAAGTGGTATCAGAGCCCGAGAAGGAGTCTTTGCTTTCTATAGCAGAGAAGGGAAGGATTCACCATGCCGCCAAGGAGAAGGGATAGGCAATAACCCAACCTAGAGGAAAGGGAAAACCCGAGAAGAAAGGGTAGGCAAGTGCAGAATCCAGAAATGGAGAGGGAAATGCATGATCTACAAGCCAGACTTGAAGACATGGAGACAACACAAAGACGCACAGTTGGCATTTTGGATCTTAGTGATTCTAAAAGTGAAGTTGAAGTTGAGCATGAAAAAGAAGTTGCAGCCAAGGATGTAACAAATGAAAGTTTAATTAAAGCTATTGCAAGGATGGGTGCAAAAGCAAATATGGACATTCCAGTTTATGAGGGAAACTTGGATGCAGAAGAGCTTCTAGACTAGATTAGAGCTCTGGACACATACTTCGACTATGAAGATGTTGAAGAAGATAAGAAGGTCAGGCATGCTTTCACAAGGTTAAAGGGACACGCAACATTGTGGTGGGATGAGATACAAGCTGACAGACGCTGCAAGGGCAAGCAAAAGATCAAAAGCTGGGACAGGATGATTACGAAGATGAAAGAAAAATTTATCCCCAGGGACTATCAAATTACTCTATTCAGGAGAATGCAGAACCTGAGACAGAAGTTGATGACAGTGAAAGAATATGTCGAGGAATTATAAAGACTGAACATCAAAGCAGGTCATTGGGAGAGTGATGATGAGAAAGTTGCCAGATACATGAATGGTTTGAGATACGACATTCAGGATGAGATGAGCATGGTAACCATCCAGACTATGGAGGATGCTTATCAAATGGCTCTGAAAGCTGAAGAGAAGTTGAGTCGAAAGCAAGGTCAAAGGGGCCGAGGCAAAAGTCATCCTAGAGGCAAATCGGTTTCCCAAGAAAAATATCAGAAGCCCAAGGAAGACTGGAAGAAACCTTAGACTCAAGTCAAGAGAGGTGGAAGTTCACAGCGAGGGAAATACACTGAGCAAAGAGGACAACATACTGAGCAGAGGGGAGATTATGCAAACAACAACACTTTTCCTTGTACCAGAGGTAGAGGAAGAGGAAGAGGTGGAGTAATCACATGCTTCACATGTGGAAAAAATGGGCACAAGTCTTATGAGTGTCCAGATAAAAAGAAATATGGAGGAGAAGCTCACATCACTAAAGCACAGAGGCGAGATGTTGAGGTAGAAGACGCTGAAGGTGGAAGATCGCTCATGATGCAAAAAGTTCTTTTTACACCCGAGAAGGAGGTGGAAAGTTCAGTCCAAAGGACCAGAATTTTTAGGACTGCTTGCAAAACCAAAGATAGGGTCTACAAGGTCATTGTGGACAGTAGTAGCATAGATAATCTCATTTCAACCGAGATGGTAGAGAAGCTGGAGCTAGAGACGACTGATCATCCAAGCCCATATAGAGTTTCGTGGCTACAGAAAGGACACTAGGTAACTGTCACTAAACAATGCTTGGTTGAATTCAAGATAGGAGGATATAATGATAAGATATTGTGTGATGTCATTCCTATGGATGTTTGTCATCTATTGCTGGGTAGACCATGGCAATATGACAAAAATGTGATTGATGATGGGTGAATGAACACATACACCCTGGAGAAGAATGGGAGGACACACATGTTGCTTCCGATAAAGGATAAGGAGGTGAAGCTGGAAGTAAGAAACACTGTACTTCTCATGAGTGGGAAGGAAATTCTTAATGAAGTTAAGAAGAAGGAGGATCCATAGTTCATTGTGGTTAGAAAACCAAGGATTGTTCTGACTAGCACAAGAGTGGATGATTTACCAGATGAAATTCAGGGACTACTGGAAGAGTTTGCTGACATCATAGTGGATGAATTACCTTGTTCATTTCCACCGATCAGGAGTGTGAGTCATCATATTGATCTCATACCAGGAGCCAGTTTACCAAACAAAGCCACGTATAGGTTGACGCCGCAAGAGAATGAAGAGGTTAAAAGGCAGGTCCAGGAGTTATTGAACAAAGGTTTGGTCAGGGAAAGCTTGAGTCTGTGTGCTATTCCAACAGTACTCAGTCCGAAGAAAGATGGAGGTTGGAGGATGTGTATTGACTCAAGGGAGATTAATAATATAACCATCAGGTACAGATTTCCATTGCCGAGGATGGATGATTTGATGGATTGCTTGAGCAGAGCAAAATATTTTTCAAAAATTGATTTGAAAAGCAGATATCACTAGATTCGCATGAGAGAAGGCAATGAATAGAAGACAACATTCAAAACAAACGAAGGGTTGTATGAATGGATTGTTATGCCATTTGGCTTAACAAATGCGCCAAGTACCTTCATGAAGTTGATGAACGAAGTTTTGAGGGAGTTCATCGGGAAATTTTTCATTGTGTATTTGGATGACATACTGGTTTTCAGTAAAACAACAGTGGAGCATCTGAAGCATTTGGCTACAATGATGCAGAAATTACAACAGGAGAAGCTACTGATAAATATGAAGAAGTCCTCATTCATGAAGATAGAGATCATTTATTTGGGATTTGTTATTTCTACAAATGAGTTGAGGATGGATCCAGATAAGGTGGAGGTAATTAAGAATTGGGCCTCACTGAAGAATATTTTTGAGGTGAGAAGTTTTCATGGATTGGCTAGTTTCTACCCGAAATTAATCAGGAATTTCAGTGGAATTAGCACAACGATGATGGATACAGTGAAGAAGTGGCATAAATATTTTCACTGGACAACAAAGGCTGAGAAAATTTTTAATATGTTGAAGAGGAAGATTATGGAACTACCAGTTCTGGTGTTGCTGGATTTCCAGAAGACATTTCAGGTGAAATGCGATGCAAGCAGATTTTCAATAGGGGAAGTCTTGAGTCAAGAAGACAGACCAATAGCATACTTCAATGAGAATCTGAATGAAGTGAAAGTGAAATACTCCACATATGACAAGGAATTTTATGCCATCATTCAGGCATTGAAAAAGTGGAGGCACTATTTGATTCCAAAGGAATTTGTTTTTTATAGTGATAACCATGCATTACAGTTTGTGACTCAACAAGAGAAGTTGAATCAGAGGCATGTTAAGTGGTTTGAATACATGCATAATTTTACATTTGTGATTAAATATATTTCTGGTACTGCTAACAAAGTTGTTGATTCTTTGAACAGGAAGTGTTTGCTATTGCAGGAATTCAAAGTCAAAACATTGGGTTTTGATGATCTCAAAGACATGTACGTAGATGATCCAGACTTCAAGGAAGCGTATGAAGCAGCTGAGAATCGAGTTCTCATAGATAGAATCTAGTGGGCCGAATACATGATCCAAGAAGGATTGTTGTTTAAAGGCAATCAACTGTGTATTCCAAATTGTTCCATGAGGGAGAGTCTGCTGAAGGAGAAACATTGTGGAGGATTGGCTGGACACTTCGGTCATGACAAGACATTTTCAAATATGAGTGACTCATACTTTTGGCCAAGTATGTGATCATAGGTCAAGAGATTTGTGGACAGATGTAGGATTTTCCAGCATTCGAAGGGGAGGAAGCAGAATGCGGGTTTTTATCAACCATTGCCCATACCTGAAAGGCCGTGGGATGTGATTAGCATGGATTTTGTATTGGGATTGCCAAGAACACAAAGAGGTTGTGATTCAATCTTTATGGTGGTGGATAGATTTTCCAAGATGGCACATTTTATCCCATGCCAGAAAACCAGTGACGCGACTCACATCGTGAACCTATTTTTCAAAGAAGTCATTCGACTTCACGACTTGCCAAGGAGTGTAGTTTCGGGTAGGGATACAAAGTTCATGGGACATTTCTGGAGGACATTGTGGAAGAAGCTAGGGACTAACTTGACTTTTAGTTTAGCTTATCATCCTCAGACAGATGGACAAACAGAAGTGTTGAACATGAGTCTGGGAGACTTACTGAGAAGCTTGGTGGCAGAACACCATAGCCAGTGGGACAACATATTACCATAGGCAGAGTTTGTGTATAACGACTCAGTAAACAGGAGCACAAGACAAAGTCCATTTTAAATTGTTTATGGCATACAGCCGAGGGGAATTTCTAAATTGAGGGATTCAGAATAGAATGAAACTAGGAGCACTAGTGCAGAAGATTTCACAGAGGCAATGAAGGAACTTCACAGCCAGGTGAAGGAGCGATTTCAAAATTCAAGCCAAGAGTATAAGCGCAGAGCCGATCAGCATAGAAGAAAACTTTAGTTCGAGGTTGGTGATCTAGTTCTGGCACACTTGAGAAAATAAAGGTTTTTGAGGGGAACCTATAATAAATTGAATATGAAGAAAATTGGACCATGTAAGGTCTTGAAGAAAATTGGAGAAAATGCTTATGAGATTGAATTACCTGATGGGATTGGAATTTCTCCGATATTCAATGTCTCGGATTTGTACCCATATAAGCCTGAGGAAGAAGGAGCAGAAAATGAACAGTCAGAGGTTCAGTGGACAAAGCAAATGCCAATTGCAGAGAAGCCACGGATGGAGTGCATACTGGACAAGAAAGTGAGCAAGACGACCAGGCGGAAAGACTACTTTGAGTATCTGGTCAAATGGAAGAACCATCCAGTGGAAGAAGCTAGCTAGGAGACTGAAGTGGAGATACAGAAGCATGGATAGACCATGTAGGAGCTCATGGATAGGATCCCATGAAAGTTTTCAAGCGAGGGAGTATGATGCAGGAGCATCTCCCACATTAAGCAAGCCAACGCGGAGACAATTGGACAACTAGACAAGCGCCAACACAAGTTTTGAAGACACCTTGAAGTTGTTGCATGATCTTAAATGAGCCATTAAGATGAGGTGCACTTGTATATTGTAATGGACCTTGAGCGGATTTCTCTCGTCCTTAGTAGATAGACGACATTTAAAGTAGTTAATGCAGGTAGATAGAAATTGAATTCTAGATTAGACTGTTCGAGAGCGCAAGAGGGAAACGGGATATAGACACCCTCATTGTGNTAACTTGTAATGATAAAGTATTAAAGTAAACAAGATACTAGAAATAAACATGAATACTTATCTTTTGTTTTTGTGTGGGGAGGCTTCACGGACTCCACCATTTGCTATCTTTCTTTAGATCAACTATCTTCAACTTAAAGTACATAATCCTTAAATTCTGCTAAAGATTTCTTTGAGGGAGGATATTCCTCTTCTACTGCCACATGTGCTTGATACTTTCTTTTTCATTTTCCTTGAGGACAGTCATAAGAAAAGTGTCCCAACTTTTGACAGTTGTAGCATCTGATCTTTGAAACATCTTTCTTCTTGTCTAGAACTCTTACGGAGTTAACTTATTTATTGTTCTTCTTGAAGGAACTTCTTTTGTTATTTTGAGCTATAAGAGCTTCCTCTTCATCGACAATTAATCACTTTTGTTGGTCTGCAAGTCTAGATTCTTCGTGTATGAAATTTTCCCATAACTTATCAAACTTGGGTAACTTGCTTCTTGCGCACACTCCTTGTACAAAAGGAATCCAAAATGTTGGAAACCCATTTAGCATTGTGGTTACAAGTTCTTTGTCACTAATGAAATCTCCAATAGTTGCAAGCTGATCTCTGATCTAGGAAACTCTCGTAAGATAGGATGTGACAGATTCTGAGTTGTCCATCTTCATATTACAAAGCTGATTTATTAAGGTAAGATTCTGGCTAATGTCTTTGCTTTCATATAACCTGTTGAGTGCTTCATACATTTGCCTTGATGTTTTTAGTTCGAATATATGAGGGATCAAGTAATCCTTTACTAAATCTGACACGATTCTCTTTGCTTTCTTTTCATTCTTCTTATGCTTGGTATTTTGATCTTCTTCCTCTGGTTCTATTACACCCAATGTAACATGTTCTAGAATATCATTCTTGTCTAGAATCATCTGCAACCTATGCTTCCAAGATTTGAAGTTTCTAGATCCTTCAAGCCTGTCTTATACCTTCATGCGGGTAGTCATTCTTTCTTGTATAAGAAACCCTAGCCCTCCAAACTATAGAAATAATAAAAAAAATCAAATTACTTGGATCTAAAAACTGAACTCACCAAATGATGCACTGGACTGAGGTGAGTAGCCTAGTGTGTTTAGATTTCATAAAATCCAACTTTTACCCCTCCGAACTTGATATGCGAATTTCTGGACTGGTGCTTCTGGTTTTATGGTACTTTTGGTACACTGGTACACTGGTACACTGGTACTTTTGGTTTTCTAGTACTTTGTGAAAACTAGGGTTTCACTTTCCGGGATATCTAGCCACTAAAAAGTGTGCTGAGGATGCCAAAATGTTCCTTGAGGTAGGGCGCACCTTTCTAGATGGATTTGAAGTTGAAAACCTTCTTTAATAAAAAAACCCTAATTTTCATGTACGACAACAATGACATTTTTCTTTTTCCTGTGAAAGATGCTCTCTTCATCTTATGATGTAGGAGCATCTCCCACATTAAGCGAGCCAATGTAGAGACAATCAGACAGCTGGACAAGTGCCAGCACAAGTTTTGAAGACACCTTGAAGTTGTTGTGCGATCTTAAATGAGCCATTAATATGAGGCACACTTGTATATTGTAATGGACCTTGAGCGGATTGCTCTCATCCTTAGTAGATAACGACATTTAAAGTAGTTAATGCAGGTAGATAGAAATTGAATTCTAGATTAGACTGTTCGAGAGCGCAAGAGGGAAATGGGATATAGACACCCTCATTGTGCATTTGTATTATGATTGAGGCAGGAAGAGCATAGAAGAGAGGTAGAGAGCTGTGGAAGAACACCCATGTACAGAGCTTGAATTAATAGAAGAGGTTGATTCAAATGCATGGTTTTGTGTTTGTTCTCTGTGTATGTATGCTGAATGCTATGTTCATGAGTATTTACTTCCTGTTATGCATTTGCTTTATATGCTATGTATGAATGATTTCTTGCTGAGTGTTTGAAATTTGAGAAAGGAAGTAGGAGAAATGAGTTTGAATTGTTTCTCTATATGAGAAAGGATTCCTTCAAGGAGTGTAGTTGAAGTCGTCCGCAAGGAGTGCATTGACAGAAGGCTCAGATAGTTTAACTCTTGTTCTCATTCACCTAGAAGTGAAATTGGGTTATAGGAGTCGTGCAAGGAGTGCGCAGGCTAAGGAAAGTCTCAGTTGTGAATCTGAGTGGAGCATTGAAGGACTGTTGTTGCAGGTGTGCACAGGATTGAAGGAATTCAAGCACTTGAAGTATTTGAAAATATGCCGCAAGGAGTGCGTGCAGGGACCCTCTTTGAGGCTCGAAGTTGTGAAAATCTCAGGAGGGATAAGACCTTCAAACCTGTTGGAGGATCGCACAGGAAGTTAGTTCCATGAAGTGTTTAAATAGGTGTTGCAAGTTTGCGTGCATAAGGACAAATTATTGAGGAGGAACACTTGGTCCTCCGTAGAAATCATCAAAGGGAAGAGATTGACAGTCAGGAATTAGCGGGGAGGATTAGCAAAATCCCACCAGCTGTCAGATCTGCCAGAGAAGCAAGGAGGATAAGGTTACATCCGGAGTTTAAGCTCAAGGGATTGGGGATCGTCAGATCTGCACAGAGTTACCTGTCAACCGTTCGATTCGACAGAAGTTTCATAGGGTTTAAGCCTTGGTGAGAAGAGGGGAAAATCTAGGAAGGCATTGAGATATTGAGGCATCGAGAATTCATAGGTCAAGAATTCGAGACCTTTTTTAGTATCACAAAAGAGAAGGGATCATAGCCGTGGATCTCAGGTAAGACACGTGCCGATTGACTACTCGATCGGAGATTTGGTCATTGGGGTTCATAGGAGTGAGTGGTTTTGATTTTTCATTTGGCGAAGTCCGAGGTTCAATCTGAACTGCCCATCATTTAGGACGCACGTCGGAAGATCTGAAGAAGTTGGGGTTCAACAATTTGGGAGTCCTGGAGACAAGGGAAATGTTGCATCAGGAATCGCGATATTGTGAAACACGATATCCTGACAGCTAAAGGAGCGTGGGGCCATTGGAGTCGGTGAGAGGACATGTGGCATATTGTTTTGGAATTTGGGGAAAGGAAAGTCCCGAAACCATAGACATCAGGATTTGTGATATAGTGAAGTCTGAAATATTGACAAGGTGACAGGGACGTGGATAGGTCAAACTTACAAGCGCATCAGAGTTTCAGTGTATCAGGGATTGGGGGTCGGTAAAGTGAGTTGTTTTGGGCATCACAAGTGCCAAAATCCTGATAGGCGGAACCTTCATAGCAAAGTAAAAGGTCAGCATTGACTTACATCGGATTTCAGAGAATCAAGAGAAACAAATGTGTGACCACAGGACTCCCGAAGTCGCAAAGTCCGATTTACCGATAGAAGAAAGGGATATCCTGTGAGAGAGTTGTTGTGGGTGAAAATTTCTTGATAGGGAAATAGAAGACCATTTTAGTTCTTCGGGCTGAGGAAGGAGGAAATATCCTATGAGCGAACATGCCTGAAGGAGTGTGCCTACGTCAAGTGGTATCAGAGCCTGATTCTTTTCTGTATATTTCAGGTGAGGGAGGCGAGGAGATAAAAGAGCACTCTGATACACACGTCAAGTGGTATCAGAGCCCGAGAAGGAGTCTTTTCTTTCTATAGCAGAGAAGGGAAGGATTCACCATGCCTCCAAGGAGAAGGGATAGGAAATAACCCAAACTAGAGGAAAGGGAAAACCCGAGAAGAAGGGGTAGGCAAGTGCAGAATCCAGAAATGGAGAGGGAAATGCATGATCTACAAGCCAGACTTGAAGACATGGAGACAACACAAAGATGCACAGTTGGCATTGGGGATCTTAGTGATTCTGAAAGTGAAGTTGAAGTTGAGCATGAAGAAGAAGTTGCAGCCAAGGATGCAACAAATGAAAGTTTAATTAAATCTATTGCAAGGATGGGTGCAAAAGCAAAGATGGACATTCCAGTTTATGAGGGAAACTTGGATGCAGAAGAGCTTCTAGACTAGATTAGAGCTCTAGACACATACTTCGACTATGAAGATGTTGAAGAAGATAAGAAGGTCAGGCATGCTGTCACAAGGTTAAAGGGACACGCAACATTGTGGTGGGATGAGATACAAGCTGACAGACGCTGCAAGGGCAAGCAAAAGATCAAAAGCTGGGATAGGATGATTGCGCAGATAAAAGAAAAATTTATCCCCAGGGACGATCAAATTAATCTATTCAGGAGAATGCAGAACCTGAGATAGAAGCTGATGACAGTGAAAGAATATGCCGAGGAATTATGAAGACTGAACATCAGAGTAGGTCATTGGGAGAGTGATGATGAGAAAGTTGCCAGATACATGAATGGTCTGAGATATGACATTCAGGATGAGATGATCATGGTAACCATCCGGACTATGGAGGATTCTTATCAGATGGCTCTGAAAGATGAAGAGAAGTTGAGTTGAAAGCAAGGTCAAAGGGGCCGAGGCAAAAGTCATCCTAGAGGCAAATCGGTTTCCCAAGAAAAATATCAGAAGCCCAAGGAAGACTGGAAGAAACCTTAGACTCAAGTCGAGAGAGGTGGAAGTTCACAGTGAGGGCAATACACTGAGCAAAGAGGACAACATACTGAGAAGAGGGGAGATTATGCTGACAACAACACTTTTCCTTGTACCAGAGGTAGAGGAAGAGGAAGAGGTGGAGTAATCACATGCTTCACATGTGGAAAAAATGGGCACAAGTCTTATGAGTGTCCAGATAAAAAGAAATATGGAGGAGAAGCTCACATCACTGAAGCACAGAGGCGAGATGTTGAGGTAGAAGACGCTAAAGGTGGAAGATCGCTCATGATGCAAAAATTTCTTTTTACACTCGAGAAGGAGGTGGAAAGTTCAGTCCAAAGGACCAGAATTTTTAGGACTGCTTGCAAAACCAAAGATAGGGTCTGCAAGGTCATTGTGGACAGTAGTAGCATAGATAATCTTGTTTCAACCGAGATGGTAGAGAAGCTGGAGCTAGAGATGACTGATCATCCAAGCCCATATAGAGTTTCGTGGCTACAGAAAGGACACCAGGTAACTATCACTAAACAATGCTTGGTTGAATTCAAGATAGGAGGATATAATGATAAGATATTGTGTGATGTCATTCCTATGGATGTTTGTCATCTATTGCTGGGTAGACCATGGAAATATGACAGAAATGTGATTGATGATGGGTGAATGAACACATACACCCTAGAGAAGAATGGGAGGACACACATGTTGCTTCCGATAAAGGATAAGGAGGTGAAGCTGGAAGTAAGAAACACTGTACTTCTCATGAGTGGGAAGGAAATTCTTAATGAAGTTAAGAAGAAGGAGGATCCATAGTTCATTGTGGTTAGAAAACCAAGGATTGTTCTGACTAGCACAAGAGTGGATGATTTACCAGATGAAATTCAGGAACTACTGGAAGAGTTCACTGACATCATAGTGGATGAATTACCTTGTTCATTGCCACCGATCAGGAGTGTGAGTCATCATATTGATCTCATACCAGGAGCCAGTTTACCAAACAAAGCCACGTATAGGTTGACGCCGCAAGATAATGAAGAGGTTAAAAGGCAGGTCCAGGAGTTATTGGACAAAGGTTTGGTCAGGGAAATCTTGAGTCTGTGTGCTATTCCAACAGTACTCAGTCCAAAGAAAGATGGAGGTTGGAGGATGTGTATTGACTCGAGGGCAATTAATAAGATAACCATCAGGTACAGATTTCCATTGCTGAGGATGGATGATTTGATGGATTGCTTGAGTGGAGAAAAATATTTTTCAAAAACTGATTTGAAAAGCAGATATCACTAGATTCGCATGAGAGAAGGCAATGAATAGAAGACAGCATTCAAAACAAACGAAGGGTTGTATGAATGGATTGTTATTCCATTTGGCTTAACAAATGCACCAAGTACCTTCATGAGGTTGATGAACGAAGTTTTGAGGGAGTTCATCGAGAAATTTTTCATTGTGTATTTGGATGACATACTAGTTTTCAGTAAAACAACAGCGGAGCATCTGAAGCATTTGGCTACAATGATGCATAAATTACAACAGGAGAAGCTACTGATAAATATGAAGAAGTCCTCATTCATGAAGACAGAGATCATTTATTTGGGATTTTTTATTTCTACAAATGAGTTGAGGATGGATCCAGATAAGGTGGAGGTAATTAAGAATTGGGCCTCACCGAAGAATATTTTTGAGGTGAGAAGTTTTCATGGATTGGCTAGTTTCTACCCGAAATTCATCAGGAATTTTAGTGGAATTAGCACAATGATGATGGATAAAGTGAAGAAGTGGCATAAATATTTTCACTGGACAACAAAGGCTGAGAATATTTTTAATATGTTGAAGAGGAAGATTACGGAACTACCAGTTCTGGTGTTGCTGGATTTCCAGAAGACATTTTAGGTGAAATGCGGTGCAAGCAGATTTGCAATAGGGGCATTCTTGATTCAAGAAGACAGACTAATAGCATACTTCAATGAGAAGCTGAATGAAGTGAAAGTGAAATACTCCACATATGACAAGGAATTTTATGCCATCATTCAGGCATTGAAAAAGTGGAGGCACTATTTGATTCCAAAGGAATTTGTTTTGTATAGTGATAACCATGCATTACAGTTTGTGACTCAACAAGAGAAGTTGAATCAGAGGCATGTTAAGTGGGTTGAATACATGCATAATTTTACATTTGTGATTAAATATATTTCTGGTACTGCTAACAAAGTTGTTGATTCTTTGAGCAGGAAGTGTTTGCTATTGCAGGAATTCAAAGTCAAAACATTGGGTTTTGATGATCTCAAAGACATGTACGTAGATGATCCAGAATTCAAGGAAGCGTATGAAGCAGCTGAGAATCGAGTTCTCATAGATAGAAGCTAGTGGGCCGAATACATGATCCAAGAAGGATTATTTTTTAAAGGCAATCAACTGTGTATTCCAAATTGTTCCATGAGGGAGAATCTACTGAAGGAGAAACATTGTGGAGGATTGGTTGGACACTTCGATCATGAAAAGACATTTGCAAAGCTGAGTGAGTCATACTTTTGGCTAGGGATGCGATCAGAGGTCAAGATATTTGTGGACAGATGTAGGATTTTCCAGGATTCGAAGGGGAGGAAGCAGAATGCGGGTTTTTATCAACCATTTCCCATACCTGAAAGGCCGTGGGATGTGATTAGCATGGATTTTGTATTGGGATTGCCAAGAACAAAAAGAGGTTGTGATTCAATCTTTGTGGTGGTGGATATATTTTCCAAGATGGCACATTTTATCCCATGCCAGAAAACCAGTGACGCGACTCACATCGTGAACCTGTTTTTCAAAGAAGTCATTCGACTTCATGACTTGCCAAGGAGTGTAGTTTCGGGTAGGGATACAAAGTTCATGGGACA
>JZKD02S1538872.1:0-13567 GCA_000966675.3 Picea glauca | reverse complement strand
TATCTTGTTTACTTTAATACTTTATCATTACAAGTTAGATATTTTTGTGAGAATGTTAATTAACCTTGTTTTACTTCAGTATCTATGTAGACTTATGAAGAAAGTATCAAAGAAGAGGATGATGAAAGAGATAAAATATTTATTTTAGCTATGATCACTCATGAGAGTGACAAAGAAATCATATTGTAAGTAAGTTTACAAGTCTCAGAAGAAAGAACTTATGTCGTGACTTGAAAACAACATAAGAAGGACATATGATATGGTGACAGTCAGTAAAGACTAGACAATATCCAATATTTATATAGGAGCAAGAGGCTCCTAAAGATGCAGAACAAAAATATTCAAGATGAAGAAAAATATGGATACTCGGATATAGTGGATGAGATGCAGATAACTATAGGCTGCTCCAGTACCATTCTTATAGATGCAGAGGGAGCATGTTGATCCATTATGAAGACAGAAAGAAATAAATATTCAAACTCAAGAAGGCACCCAGGATATTATAGAAGAAAACTTCAAGGATGATGATTAGAAGCTATTAGCTTGGTGCAAGAGGGATCCATGTCTCCGGGTTCAAAATGAAGGATCATGATTAGATGCAATGAGAAAATAAGATGGATGGTGCCCAGATATTTTGATCAAGATGAAAGCTATGCAGTAGATGGATGGTGCCTAGCTGATGGGTAGCATGGTATTATACGATTGAAATATTTTGAACCACAAGAGATTTTTTTTTGGTCCCATAGCTAGACCTTCGTAGAGAAGGAGAAAAAGAAAATACCTTCATAAATAAGGAAAGATAAATCCCACAGGTATACCTTCATAGAGAAGGAAAAGAGAAGAGACCTTCGTAGAGAAGGAAGAGACCTTCGTAGAGAAGGGGAATGAGAAATTTTCCAAGGTTGGCCTCTGTCCAAGTGTTGAGTTTTAGATACTTTAGGGACATGCGAGAATACCCTCGTACAGAGGGGTGTGACCACCCTTGTAGAGAGGAATGTGGATGTTTCTCTAAGGAGCAATGGGTAGATACTCTCCTCTAGCCGAGGATTGAGTAGCGTAGGACACAAACCTTGACCATGTCGAATGGTTAGTTGGATCTTGAGTTTTGTGTTGTGATCCTACATGGATCATGGAAAGGGAGTCTGTTTTTTCCCAAGCTAGCATCTTAGCTTCTCTAGTTCATGTGGCATGACTAGGAATGAAGCTATGGTAGTAGTTCTCCCCAGTGGATGGGTGAGATAGATGACTACAAGAGAAGGGAGAACATAAAAGGAATGGAAAAACTCATAGGACATATTCTGTGTGAGGATAAGATATTTTATGTGTGAAGATAAGAAAGAAGTATCTTCTATGTGAAGACAAAAGAAAGAAAGAGTATCTTTTGCATGAAGATAAAGAGAACAAAAATTTTGATGATTTATAGATATGTCAGTCAATGATCATGATGCTCTATCACCAAGTGGATGCCTCCAATTATCTAGTTAATTATGATTACCTAGTTGATGATGCTTCCTAGTTGATGATGTTGCCCAGTTGATGATTTTATCCAGTGGATGTTGCTACCTAGTTGATGTCGACATCCAGTGACTTGTCAAAAGATAAAGAATATCTTTCTTGTTAAGAGGGAGTGTTAAAATATTGTGTAACTGCAAAGAATATTCTTATCCCCTTTTGTGGATAAAGATAAAATATATTTATTATTGATTAGATCAATCCCCTTTTGTGGATTGATCATGTCGGGTATTGTAAATGACCAAATCCCCTTTTTTGGATTGGTCAAACCCTAATTGTAATAGGCTAAATAAGAAGTCAGCCCCATAATATATTAAAGAGGCCCCAGAATATATTAAAGGTGGTTATAACCACCCAAAAGAAGAATTTGTACCTGCCAATGAAGAGACACTTCCACATGTGCCAGAATTGTATAAATAAGAGAGGCTAGTGCCTCATTTAGACACACACTCATCTCACTCATCTAGTGTGCAAGTATTGAAGGAAGTTGTAGTTACCAGTTGCTGGAAGAAGGGAGAGAGAGAGAGAGTTGCATCCTTGGGAGAGGAATTTCTTTTTTGTTTGGTTCATTATCTTGGAATTGTATTGGCTATCTATATTAAGGAAGTTTTGATGGGTTTTCTTCCCCTTGAGGGTTTCCCAAGATAAATGCTTGTGTACTCTTGTGATTGTGTTTCTCTTAGTGATCCTGTCTATGCTATTGTTATCTAGTAAATAGAAAGGTAACCTAATAATATATTAAACTTTAATAGAAACTATGAAGACACCACTCCTCCCTAGCACCACCCTACCACCCTGATTACAAATATTTACTTGAATAAGACCTTACAACAATACAAGAAATTTCAATGATTACCACTTCTTCTCTGTTCTACAATTATGTTCTGCTTCTTTCTTCTCATTCTTGGCTTCACTTTCTGTTTGTCTCCATCTACTCTTCCTCTATTCTGCTCATGATCTTAGGTTCTCGTACAGTATTCTATTTTCACCATTTATCCTTCATCCAACTTATGTTCTTCATTTTTTTATCTTTTCGGCTTTGTTTCTTCTATCTCCTTGATCACATACAGTTCAAAATATTTTACCAAGAAACAACAACCTCTCTCTGTCAGGAAAATTGTCTTTTATTCCTTCTCTCATTCTTCGTTAAACTTTGCATCTCCAACGCTCAAGTTAGGAATCTCAAAAATGCTCAGGCATCATGATTCCAACGCTCAAGAAAAATGATTCAACCTCTCAGGAACAATGACTCAATTAGTGTAACTAAATTGTAATTGATCAAGAAATCACGAAGTGAAACAACAACCCTTCGATCAGGTTTTGTTTGATCAACACCATTGGATTATACATGCAGAGGCCCTTATGACTTATCAATGCATAACCTCCAATGTGGAGCCTAGAAATGGTAGCTCCTTCCCCTATATTCCATTGATGTGACCTTGGATGATGATATCATGTGACCATGAGAATGCGAGCGTGGCAAAAGGTGGTTTGATATCAAGCTGTGTTTCACCCCACAACTTACCTCGAGCCTCCATGTATCCTTTCTCCAAAACTGTGGTTTCAATTGTGGCCCACCCTTAACTTTTAAAAGTTCATGCACCTTCAATCCCTGCAATGCGATGGGACTGTCAATATCATAATCTTGACAGTGCTCCTGAATGAATGGTTCATATCTATCCTCTCAAGTCTGTGGATTAGATCTAGCCTTCCTAAATCAACGGTTGTGATTTACTTCGTGATCTAGGCTCCGAGAGTTTCAAATATCAAACCCTTATTTTCTCCATATGCCAATATTCCAGATTCAATGATCTATGGACACCTATCCTTCTCAATCGATGACTCTGCCTCTACTTCAGGAATTTGACCTTTCAACCTGATCAACGGTTCTTCAGCCCCTTTCTCGATCAACGGTTAAGATCTCCTTCGGGTCTCCAAACTTTTGAAATATCAAGTCTCAAACTTTACTTCCCCTTGAAGTATGTGGATTACTGCCACGTGTCCTCTTGGATCAAACGATTGAGGATTACTTCGAGTATTTACCTAGAGTCCACAGGATTACACCATGTCTTTTCTGGATCAGACAAACCAGATTTACTTTGAACGATCTGAAAGTTGAGATATTCTTCAAACAATATGATGACTAATATTTACTTTGGATGATCCAATGATCGAGAATTTATTTCAACTTTTCGGGTCTCTGGGATTCGATAATTTCAAGACTCAAACTGTCGCTCTGGATCAAATGACCCAGATTCACTTTGGACAATTTGATGCTTGAGATATTCTTCGGGCAATCTGATGCTTGAGATCTTCTTTGGATGATCTGACGACTGAGATCTACTTTGGATGATCTGACAGTTGAGAATGTATTTCGACTCTCCAGCTCTTCGAGCTTTGGGTATTTCAAATCTCAACTGGAAATTATTGAAGTGATTTCTCTAGAGCGTAACCTCCTCATAAGTTTAGACCCAAAACAAATGTTGTTCGTTTGATCAAGATCTTATATCACTGACTCAATCTGTTTGTGATGCAACTTTACCTTGGATTAAATCTAACAACTCTCCATCTTTTCTTATCCTATCCTTCCACTTAATTTGATATGATGGCTAATGGAGATTTGGATAATCGAATTCTCAAACCTTATGCCCTATTTATCTTATCCTTCACTTAACATGATCCAATGACTGACAGATATTTGGGTGATCGAATTCTCAATCATTTTAGTTTGTCCTATGGAGATGTTGATCCTAATCACATTTCCATACAACACTTTTCCTTCTGAGCGTTGATCTCTACATACTGTTCACTTCTCCTCATGATCTTGTTATTTTCCTATTTTCCATCGTTGCTATTGTTCTTTCCATTAATGACAAGCACATGATTCTTGTAAAACATACCAACAAGTGGTTCCATCATTCTACTTCTACGTCATGGTAGCTAGACCGGGCAAGGACATGTGGTTGTATCCACCTTCCGGTTGTAGCCGAAGAACATAGGGAGTTGTAGCCTCCTTTTGGTTGTATGCAAAGAATTGGGGAGTTGGAGCTTCCCTTAGGTTGTATCCTAAGAAACTAGGGGTTGGAGCCTCCTTCTAGTTGTAGTTGGAAAACAAAGGAAGTTGGTTCTTCCAATGAATGTAATTCTTAAAGACATATAAGAAAAATAATTTCATGGTTTTCTCCCACTTTAGGTTTCCATGTAAAACACTGGTGTATTGTGTATGTGTATGATTTCTCATTTGTTCATTGTTTATTTACTCTGAAACTATTGGATGATAATGCTACATTGATATAACACTTGCATTTTTGGTTTAAAATGATTGAATTACTCTATTACTGATTCACCCCTCTTCTCAGTAATCCAACATTTCTCCCTTCTTCACTTCATCTTCCCATGGAAATTCACTCGTCTAGGCTGAAAGTTTCTTATATTCCTTGTCTAGGTATCATTTGTGTGATACAAATGCCAAATGAGGATCCTCTTATTTATATGAGTCTTCTCCACATGAGGGGGTGATACCAAGGGTCACAACATTTGGGTTGCACCTGTTCCTTATGGATGGCCGACCTTAGGGGATTCTTCACTTTACTTTAGGGATTGTTATATTGGATTTAAGAGCCTCTTCACTTGGATTTAGGGGATTATTCTCTTGGTTTTAGGGGGTTCTTCACTTGAATTTAGGATCTTCCTCACTTGGTTTTAGGGATTCTTCAATACTCCATTTTTTTACAAATCAAAGTGGGATGTGGAAATAACCACATGTTATCTCATCCTGTGAAGGCCATGCTTAAAATTTATGCCATAAGGGGACCACTTTGGAGTTATATACACTTATGTGAAGGATCCTTCAAGGCTCTTCAAGGATTCTTCAAGTGGACACATCATTATCACTTTTAGGGGATTGTAGGATTTCATTTAGGGATTCTTCTAAGGTTGACATCAATGAAAACCAAATTTCCAACAATAGGGGCTACATAAAATCTTGGAAAAAATGTACATGATAATTCAAGACTAGAGACAATAAATCAATCCAACTAGTAATGAGGTCCATAAGTTGAACAAGAATAATATGTATAGAGTGAGGCATGGTGGATGCAAATATACCAGAGTCATGTAACAATAAACAAAAATATAACAAGTAAACCAACAAGGTCTCCTTTTCAACATCATTCACTTTAATGATCCCTACTGGATTAAATGAAATTATCTATGGATTTTTTTCCACGTGCATGTCATATGTTCGGTGTATTCAAAGTTCACACAAAGACCTATGTTTGTTGGTTTCCCTTGTGGTGGTTTTCTTACTTTCTTAGCTCTAGACTTTGAGAAACTCTTAAAACTGTCTATTTGGGTGGGACATTGAATGGGATAGTGGTATCTATCTAATCATCATCATGTCTAGTATCGAATCCCTCAACAAAAATAGGGTTGGTGTTTTGTCAAATAAGCTATTTATGAGGTATCTTGTAAGAGAATCCTCTATTGTGTAAACATATTAGTACCCATTATTTATAGAGATGATATTTGAGGGTAGAGACATCTATTTCTAGAGATGGTTCTTTCTTATTTACTAGCATTGATAGCAACAATTAAGCCAAAAAATTTGCATTTGTTTTCAACATTTTGATGGTTGTATAGTCTCCTAATAATCTAGTTGAAACTGAAAAAGGTGTTGGTATTACTTAATCCATATTTCTTATCCTTGAGAAGACAATTTAGTAATCTTGAGACCCAAAGGAGCTACATAGTTCCATATCAGTTAAGAGAGATAAGGGGTAGGTCATATACATCACATGTTATAGCCTCAAGAAACAAGGGATTAGAAGGTGTCTCCAACATAATCCTACAAAAAAATTGTTTCCTCTCTTTGTTGCACTCTATTAAATCTCCACATGATGTATGCCATAAAAACTAATACTTCGAAAAAAAAAATCAACTCACAATTTAGAGATTGATCCACTCTTTTGGAAGGCTGAAAAATGATTCCATACATAAAATATTGTGCATGATGTTGTCCCAAATACAATGCAGCCCTAAAAATACACCCCCTTTCCAATTTTGTGTATATATAAAGGGTATGAACTAAATATATCAATTCTTGTAAAATTTATGTATATGTAATGTGATGAAAATTATTCTTGTGTTGAAAAATATCTACCACTTTGATGTGGACATATGAAGGTTGTTAAACAATACAAAATGCATCGCATACCTTGACATCTTTAGGTTGTCCAAGTTCAAAGGAAATAATATCTACAATGTCCTCTTCATGCATCGCCATCCATGTCATATAAGAGATTTCCATGAATAAACAAACATGAGCTAGTGGGAACACTTGTAATTTCTTATTCTTCCAAGGATTTCTCTACAACATATATTATCTTCAAATTATCATGGGATTCCTCATCAAATTTGGACTTTTGAAGAGGAGCATAACCTACCAAACCCTTGTCTTGTATGGAGGATGTAGTGGATGCTTGAATTCCTTCATGCAAGTGTACAACATCATCAAAACATGCTTCTTTTGGAATAAGAGGGAAAGTGTCAAATTAGAAAGAAAGTTTTAAATTATTCATTGCCCATTCATTATCCTCTTTTTCTAACTAATTTTTCTCATTCAATGGATTTTAGGTACAACCAAACAAGTACGTGTCTGACCTATTGATACAAACCCCCCTTATCTCCTAAGGGCTATGCGACCTCCCAGTCTAGGATAGATCAAGATACTTAGTCGGATTGACTCTGCGGGTCTCTGCTAGACCCCAAACCCACTTACATAGGTCATTTTCCCCAAATGCATAGGTCTCCTGAGATCTGTGGCTTCTCTCCCAAGCGTTGTTCAAACCTCAACGCCAAATGGGTGCTAGATCCTCTCTACTAAGCCCTTTCTCCCTAGTGACCACTGGCAGTGACCATGCACTCGAGCAAAATATGCATCGTGATTTTGTGTTTCGTGACCCAGGGAGTGCTCCTACCTATGTTCACTCGATAGCTGAAATCACGATGAACCAAGATCTAAGGTCCAGATCTTCCCTTGATCGATGGCTGCAATCGATTTGGCATTTCATGTTTTGTGACTTCGGAGTTCCCTTTCCTCCATTCTCTCGATAGCCAAAATCACGATGACCCAAGATCTGTGGCTCATATCTTCCCTTGGTCAACAACTGTGATCAAATCAACATTTCATGCTTAGAGACTTTGGATTCTACTTGTCTCTATTCTCCTGATAGACAAAATTGTGATGGCACTAGATCAACGGTCTGGTTCTCTCCTCATAACTAATGGTCATGATGATTTCATGACTTTTTTCATTTCACGAAGTTGAAATACTTGTCACCTTCGATCCCCGAAATGTCGATAATTCACCCTGGACAAGCAACAGTCCAGATCTCTCCTGGATCCAATGACTCAGATAAAGTCATGGATTTGTGGTTCATGAATTCTTAGTTTTCTGTTCTTTGACTCCTCCACAATGCAAGTCAGCGAAATGTTGATCATTTTCCATGTGTCCCTCCTAATGGGTAGTTCTGATTCTCTAGCGTTCAGATAGAATGGCTGAGATATTTCCCCCCTTTCACTTACACTATCTTAAGAGTTAGAAGATATTCTGGGTAATCAAAGTTTTCAAACCTTTTCTTCTTCGACGATTTTGATTCTTGGATCTCTTTAACACTTCTAAAAAGTGTTACCCCTCCTGATCTTGGTCTCATGAAGAATTTGATTTCCCACACACTCCTTGCATTTTAAGGATTTCAATAACTCATATCCTCGGGATTTCTCGAAGAAAAAATCCTCTCGCCCTTCTAGAGTTCTCCTTTCCTGACTCTTTGAATCTTATTTGAATCTCGGATCTATGCACCCCTTGCACTAGATATTCACACAAGGTTCAGATTCTTGCGGATGACTGTGCATGCCTTGCACCAGTATATTTTCACTCCTTGCAAAGGGAAAGTTTCATTTTATCTCTTCTAAGATTCATAATCGAGACAAATCTGGTTAACGCACTTCTTGTATTTTGTGTGCACACCTTGCACTACTTCCACAAAAGAGAAACAATTGAATCTTTTCCTAAAATTCACAGTTCCATCTACTCGAAATGAGATTCAGTCATTCATTCATGAAAACACAATACAAAGAATTGTAAACAATGTCAACGATGTGCATTGGATCAATTTTCCATTGTTCTATTCCAAAAATGAAAAATGGTTACAACTGTAAATGAACAACAAAAACTACTGAAATCTTCTCCTAACTTCTATTCCAACCAACTACTGACTAGGCTCATTCGAGCGTACCAAAAATTTATTCATCACAGAAGGATTTTAGGTTTTTTCCTGGATACTTGTCTACTCTATAGCTTAACCTAACAACTATCTAGACCATTTGCATTACAGAGCCATAGTGGAGTCTCCCATTTTGCTTGTAATTGTCTAAGCGTGACTCCAAAGTTTTCAAGCCTGATTTTAAGTGTGCCCCAAAGATTAATTATGGCACTGAGTTAAGGCGGTCTTCAAAATATCTGTTGTAATTGCCAGCGCTGAGAACCCATACAGATTCCTAGACATTGATGGATCTTGCTTCGCGCGAGTGATAGAAATGCTCTTGCATCATACTCCCCTTGATTAAAATTCATGGACTCTTGTCCATGAGCTCCTGCACTGACTTTCCATGCTTCTGGATAGCAACTTCATTTTCCCAACTAGCATATTCTATTGGGTATCCCTTCCACTTGACCATATATTCAAAATAGGTCCTCCTCCTGATCTTTTTACCGATCCTCTCATCCATGATCTTCTCCATTTGTGGCTTCTCTACTATAGGCATTTTTTTCTCCCACTAGATATTCTCTTGATATTTTGATCCCTCTGTGTCATATTTCCTGTAAGGATATAGGTATGAAACATTGAATATGGGCGATATTCCCACACCATATGGAATCTCAATCTCATAGGTGTTTGCATCAAACTTCCTCAAAATATTACATGGTCCTATCTTTTTCATCTTCAACTTATTATATGTTCCCCTAGGGAACCTCTCTTTTTTGATATGTGCCAGAACCTGATCTCCTACTTCAAATTCAAGTTCTCTGTGATGTTGATCAGCTCTACATTTATACTCCTGGTTAGAAATCTACAACTATCCTCTGATCGGGCTATGGATCTTTTGCATGTCTGCAGCAAAATATTCTTCCCCAACGCTCCTGACCTCACTATGTCCCAAGTCTCTCAACTCAGATACTCCCCTGGGTTGCATTCCATACAATATTTGGAATGGGAATTTTCTAGTTCTCCTGTTTGGTGAGTCATTGTATGAAAATTCTTCTTGTGGCAGAATCTGATCCCACTGATTATGGTGTTCAGTGACCAAACTCCTCAACAAGTTTCCCAAACTTTTGTTCACCACCTCAGTCTGTCCATAAGTCTGAGGATGATAAGTTGATCTGAAGAAAAAATATGTCCCCAACTTCTTCCATAGTGTTCTCCAAAAGTGACCAACAAATTTTGTGTCTTTGTCTGAGACATGGCTTCTGGGTAGGCTGTGAAGTCTTACAACTTCCTTGAAAAAAATATTTACAACATGCATTGTGTCACTAGTCTTATGGCATGGGATAAAATGTGCCATCTTTTAAAATCTATCCACCACCACAAATATGGAATCAAATCCTCTTTGCATTCTTGGTATCCCCAACACAAAATCCATGCTTATTGTATCCCACAGCCTCTCTGGTATTGGCAATGGTTGATACAATCCAGTGTTCTTTATTTTTCCTTTTGCACGTTGGCAGATTCTACACCTATTCACAAACTTTGTCACTTATGTTCTCATACCTGTCCAATAGTATGAACTTCTCAACTGTGCAAACATTTTAACATGGTTGAAATGTCCAGCCAATCCTCCGCTAAACTGTGAAAACATTTTAACATGGACGAAATGTCAAGCCAATCATCCGCTATGCTTTTCCTTCCAAAGGTTATCCCTCATTGAGCATTTTGGTATGCACACCTAATTTCCTTTGAACAACAATCCCTTTTGAATCATGTACTATGTCCACTGGCTTTTCTCTCTCAACACAGTGTTTGCACATGATTCGTATGCTTCCTTAAAATATGTATCATCACAATACATGTCCTTAAGGTGTTCAAACCCCAAGGTATTCACCTAAAATTCCTACAAAATCAAACATCTCCTGCTCAATGTATCAAAAACTTTGTCTGAATTCCCAACAATATGTTTTATGACAAAAGTAAAATTATGCATAAACTCAACCCATTTTATGTGCCTCTGATTCAATTTTTCCTGTCTGGTTATGAATTATAAAGATTGATTATCGCTATATAAGACAAAATCTTGTGGGACAAGGTAATGTCTCCACTTCTTCAAGGCTTGAATTATGGCATAAAAATCCTTATCACACATGGATTATTTTCTCTTAGTCTCATTCAAATTCTCACTGAAATACGCAACAGGTCTATTGTCCTAGCTCAAGACTGCTCCAATTGCAATTCCACTTGTGTCACATATCACCTAAAATGTCTTCTCAAATTTTTTTAAGACCAGAATTTGTCATTTTGTTATTTTCTCCTTCAATATATTGAATCTCCTTTCGACTTCCTCTATCCATTTAAAAGACTTGTGATTTTTCTTCACTATATCCATCATTGGCGCATAAATTCCACTAAATTCTCTGATGAAATTCCTATAGAAGCTTGCTAATCTATGGAAGCTCCTTACCTCGAACATACTCTTTGGTGATGACCATTATTTGATTGTTGTCACCTTCTCTGGATCCATATTCAATTCATTTTAAGAGATCAAAAAACCCAAGTAAATGAGTTATGTATTCATAAAAGAGGACTTCTTCAGATTTATCAATAACTTCTCCTGTTGTAGCCTCCTCATCACTAATTTTAGGTGCCTCGAATGCTCCTCTTTAGTCCTGTTAAAGACCAGTATATCATCCAGATATACAACCACAAAATTTCCAATGAAATCTTTCAGTATTTCATTCATCAGCCTCATAAAAGTACTCAAGGAATTTGTTAAGCCAAATGGAATAACAATCCACTCATACAGACCTTCATTTGTCTTAAAGGATGTTTTCCACTCATCACCTTCTCTTATTCTGATCTAGTGATATCCACTTTTCAAATCTATTTTAGAAAATAAATTTGCTCCACTTAAACAGTCCATTAAATCATCCATTCTTGGTAAACAAAATCTATACCTGATGTTCATCTTGTTAATGGATTTTGAGTCTATACACATTCGCCATCATCCATCCTTCTTTGGACTCATCACGGTTGGTACTGCTCAGGGACTCAAGCTTTCTCTGACCAAACCCTTGTCTAACAATTCCTAGACTTGGTTCTTCACTTCCTCGTTCTCTCGAGGTGTGAATCTGTATTTACTTTGTTTGGAAGAATTTCTCCTGGTATCAAGTCAATATGGTGATTGATACTTCTGATAAGTGGTAATGAGTTAGGTAGCTCATCCACCACTATGTTAGCAAAATTATCCAATAATTCCTTAACTTCTTCAGGCAAATCCTCCATCGAAGTACTTGTAATGATAACTCTGGGTTTCCTCACCACAACAAACTACATCTCCTATTCTTCTTTGAATTCTTCTAGGAGTTCCTTCCCACTCATGAGAAGTATGCTTGTGTTGGCCTCCTCTTTCACTCTCTTCTCCTCTATTGGCAACATCATGTGTGTCCTACCATTCTTCTCTAATGTGTATGTGTTTTTCCTCCCATTTTGAATGACATTCCTGTCAAACTGCCATGGTATTCCCAACATAATATGGCATACATCCATGGGAATTACATCACACATAACATCATATCTATATCCTCCTATCTTAAATTCAACCAAGCATTGTTAGTAACCATTACCCGGTGTCTTTTCTGCAACCATGAGACTTTGTATGGCTTCAAATGTGAAGTTGTTTCTATCTCCAATTTCTCCACCATCTTCGTGGATACTAAGTTATCAATTCTCCCACTATCAATTATCACCTTGCATACTCTGTCTTTAGTATTGAAAGTTGTTCTAAAGAGACTATTCCTTTGCACTAGCCTTTCAATTTCTACCTCTGGTTTTAAGAAAAATTTCCTCAACATCAGGGATCTTCCATTCTCTACTCCTTCTGCTTCAATATCTCTTCTTTGTGCTTCTGAAATGTGAGCTTCACCTCCTCCTTATTTATTTTTCTCGAGACATTCCCAAGACATGTGTCCTGTCTTTCCACATGCATAACATCTTACGTCTCCTCCTCTTCCTCTTCTTCTTCCTCTGGAAGAATATATTCCACCACCTTGTCTTCCTTAGGAGTTTTCTCCTCTTTCTGAGTGACTATGTGGTTTTTCAGTATCATCCTTAGACTTATGTGCTCTTTCATGGGTAAATCCCTTGATTTTTCTTGGGACTGAGCTTTTACCTCTCCCTTGTTGGATTTGTTTTCTTTCCAACTTGTCCTCTGCCTTCAACGCAAACTGATAATCATCCTCCACTGTCCTTATTGACATCATGATGATCTCATCCTAGATTTCATATCTCAGGCCATTCATATATCTGGAAATGTTTTATTCATATCTCTTTCTCTTTCTCAAGTTCTAATGTTTGTCCTATAGAATTCCTCTATGTACTCCTTAAATTTCATCCCTTTCTGTCTCATGTTCTGCATCTTCTTGAATAGATTGATCTGATAATCCTTGGGCTTGAACTTAGCCTTCAACTTGGCTACCATTCTGTCCCTGTCGAGCTGCAGATATACCATGTAAATCAACATTTAATTGTCAACCCGAGAAGGTAGACTTAGAGGAACCAGCACAAGAAATGCAGGGCTGAAGAGGGGGTTTAAAGAATGCCAAGCTACTATCTATGAACTGCTAAAAGAAACTCACTGAAAGAAGCTATTGTACTCTACTCTGTTCTACACGCGTTTTCACTACTCTGTACTACCTGGTACTAACCGGTACTGTTCTGTATATGCATGTAAAAGATAAACTGAAAATAGCTAAGTTCTTGCTACTTATCACTCCACACAACTC
>JZKD02S1538861.1:0-10468 GCA_000966675.3 Picea glauca | reverse complement strand
AGTTGAAGGGGAGTGCTCTTCTATGGTGGAAGATGCACCTCCTTCAACTAAACATGATCATTGAAGACGTGTCATGGGAATTGTTTGAGGAATGGTTCTGGGAAAGGTACTTGTCTGAGGAATTCATTGAGCACTATCTCAATGAGTTCAACTACTTACGATAGAGTATTTATACGGTGACAGAGTATGAGGCCATATTTATGGAGCTACTTCGGTATGCTCCACATATGAACACAGAGAAGATAAAGGTAAAAAAAAAAATTGTTCGGCCTTAACTTCAACATTTGTGTGAAGGTAAGAATCATAATGCCTCATTCATTTCATGATTCAATTCAGAAGGCCCTCATAGCTGAGGAAGAACTAAATCGTGGGGGTCAGGGTAGGACTTCTTCTAGGCCAAATGGAAAAATGACATTAGGAGCACAGCAACATCAGACACCAGCTAGCTAGGCTTCAAGGCATCGACATACTCTTATAGGACCTATGTTCATTGCACCACGATGAAAGACTCCTCAACAAAGGACTCCTTACAAAGGACCACCACAGAACCAACAATGTCATCAATAACATTTTAGGTCTGTTCAACAAAATAGACCAGGATCACAAGTTGTTAGGCCAACAACTTCTACCTCAGGAACCAAGAGTAATGGACTAAAGATGAGATGTTGGACATGTGGATAGCCACATTACTAGCGAGACTATCCTATTAAGAAGGAAAAAACAACTTTATCACCTGAACCCACTATAGTGGAAGATTCAGGCAAGGCCCACAATATACATGCATTGGTAAACAACCGCCAGGATGAGCATCAATCCACTGTGCTAGAGATGTCAGGTACAATTATAGAAGAGTATGTGCAAGGGATATAAGTTATACACAATCTTAGCACTAAATTAAAAGGGTGAGGCAGAAGGATTATAAAATATTTCAGTAGTATAAGAGTTTGCATACGTTTTCTAGAAGAGTTACCTAGCTTGCCGCCTGAAAGAGAGTTGGAGTTTACAATCGACCTGAAACCTGGAATGGAACCAAGCCTTATTAGATGTCAACACTTGAGTTACAGGAGTTGAAAATGAAACTGAAGGATTTGTTGGACCTGGGAATTATATGTCCAAGTGTGTCCCCTTGGGGTGCACCTCTTATTTTCATATGAAAGAAGGATGGATAGTAGAGACTTTGTATTGACTATCGTCAACCGAACAAGGCAACGATTAAGAAACAATATCTATTTCCAAGAATATATGATTGATTGATCAAACGAAAGGCATGATAGTGTTTTTAAAGATCAACTTGAGATCAGGTTATCACCATTTAGGAATTAAGGAGGAGATATTCCTAAGACCGATTTCAAGACAAGTTTCGAACACTACGATTTTATCGTTTTACCATTTGGACTGACAAACACCCCGGGGGTATTCATGATCTTGATGAATGGGGTGTTCCACAAATACTTGGGCAAGTTTGTTCAAGTATTATTTTGATGACATATTGGTATATTCTCATACAACATAAGAACATGATAAACATTTAATATTAGTACTACAATGTTTATGAGAAAACAAGTTATATAGGTAACTATCAAAATGTTCTTTCTACCAGATGAAGATTCATTACTTGGGGCACATTATATCTGGTGAAGGTATATCTATGGATCTAGTGAAGGTAGAGGCTATTATGGAATGGCCTGCACCAGAAAATGTACCAGAAGTATGCATCTTTATGGGTTTAGCAAGATATTATCAACAGTTCATCGAAGGTTTTTCGAAGATAGAAAATATGATCATGGGATTGCAGAAGAAAAACAAGAATTTTTTATGGATCGAGAAATGCGCAGAATCATTTCAAGGGATCAAGGAATTATTGACGATAGCTTCAATACTAAAATTCCCCGACATGGATCAAGAATTCTTGGTATGCACAGATGCGTCCAAGGAAGGTTTAAGCAGAGTATTGATGCAAGACGATCAAGTGATCGCTTATATCTCAAGGAAATTAAGAAGGCATGAGGAGAAATATGCAACGCATGATTTGGAGTTATTTTCCATTGTTTATTCCTTGAGAGTGTGGAGATACTATCTGATTGGATGAAAATTTGAACTAAAAACATATCACCGTGGATTGCAACACATATTTATGCAGAGTGACTTGAAAGCACGACAAAGGCGTTGGTTAGAGTTACTTAGTGAATACAATTTTGAGATTACGTACATAAAGGGAAGATTGAACAGAGTAGAAGATGCATTGAATTCGAGACCACACATATTTTCCGTGATACCTCTTTGGATGAATATTCGATAAAATATTCTAACTATACAGTTCGACGATGACTGGTATAAGGAGGTTAAGGAAATTATCGGAAAAGACACCATGATGGTACTAAAGTTTGAAGTTTATACATTGGACAATGAAGGATTGATGATGTATAATAACAAGATGTACATACATCCTAACGAAGAATTAAGAAGTTTGATCTTAAGGGAAGCTCATAGAGAAGTGTACATGGCTCATCCAAGGGTCATGAAGATGAAGACAGACCTTAGGCCTTTATTCTTCTGGAAAGGAATGAAATCAAACATTGTCAATTACGTGGAGATATATATAGAATGTCATCAAGTGAAATATGGACAAAGAAATCTGACATGATTACTACAACCATACACTATTTCGGAATCAAAATGGGAGGTTATTTAGATGGACTTTATGGTTGGATTGCCACTGACGACAAGGAGGCACAACTCAATTTTTGTGGTAGCTGAGAATTTGAAGAAGAGTGCACATTTTATTCCTATGCATATGACGTATCATGTGTCAGACATGGCTAGAGTTTTTATAAGAAAAATTGTGAGATTAAATGGCATGCCAAAAAGGATCATATCTGATACAAGATCGGTGTTTACATGATGTTTTTGGACCATTTTACAAGAGGCCTTGGGGACACAAATGAATGGAATATATGTTGTGCATGTATGTAATGGACCAATGGAAGAATTGGGAAGATTTCTTTCCACTAGTATAATGTGTGTACAACAACAACTATCAAGGTACCATTAAGATGGATCTGTTTGAGTTTCTTTACGAGAAATTGTGTCAGACACCATTGAGCTAGTATTGACTTGAGGAGAGGGTCCTGGTAGGACCAGAAGAGATACAAGAAATGGAAGAACAAATGAAAATGATGAGACAAAGGATAAAAGAAGCTCAAGGTTGGAAGAAGAGTTATGTTGATGTGTATCGCATTAACCACAATTTTGATGTTAGCGACTAAGTTTTCTTATGGGTAAAACTGCACAAGAGTTCGATTAAGTTTGGAAAGGGTGATAAAATCTCTCCTAGGTTTGTGGGACCTTTCAAAGTTGTGGAAAATAAAGGACCCGTGGCCTATCGAATAGCCTTGCTTGATTCCTTGAGGCATATGCAGGATGTTTTTCATGAATCTTTTTTTTGAAATTATGTTAGTGATCCTACACATGTGATTGACATGAGTTCTTTGAAGGTGTCGGACGAGGGTGAAATCATAGTGGAGCCAATTTGCATTCTTCACCATCACATTCGAAAGTTAGGGCGTCGTATAGTCGATTAGGTCAAGGTCCAGTGGGACAATTATAGTCCCCAATTGGCTACCTGGGAGGACGCATATGATATGCGTCAACAATTTCCTTACTTATTTGATAGATTATACATATATATCTTGTGAGATACTTTTATTACTCCATTTTATAGACTATACAACTTTGGGACAAATTTTAAAACAAGAGGGTGTGCATGTAACATATTTCTCTTGCAAGCACATGTTATTGACTTATTCTTTGAGGACACTTGCGTGCAAGTGATCCGGTTATAGTACATGGTTATTTTTTTCACTTATGGATTTTTATGATGATATTGATGGACTATGATTTTATGTTATTTTATATATGTGTATTGACATATTCTATTGACGAGTTTCCTTGAGTGTGCATGACACTTAGAAGATTGTGGATGTTGAGGGAATCAATGAACCTCCTTGGACTCTGGATTGAGTCAGGGATTGGATTGTATTGGTTTGAGTATTTCATTTATGCATATGTGACATCTGATCGATTATAGTATGATTTTCTATATGGAACATTGACAGTGTTTCATTGATGGATGCAGGTTGACGAATGCTTTCTAATCTGACTCACATAAGGAGTAAAGGGGCCATGCACATAGACCAAATATTGAGGGAGAGGTGTGGTAGAGTCATTAAAATTAAAATGTGTAATTACTTGTGCAACTTGGGGAAAGGGTGACAAGTGTAAGGGGGAAATAATTATAATTTATCTAATTAAAAAGTGAATTAATT
Source organism: Picea glauca (assembly GCA_000966675.3). Classification (NCBI taxonomy): domain Eukaryota; kingdom Viridiplantae; phylum Streptophyta; class Pinopsida; order Pinales; family Pinaceae; genus Picea; species Picea glauca. Next base: position 6,143 of record JZKD02S1538861.1, on the reverse strand, counting down.
TTTCAAGTGGGGAATTTTCATTAAGGAAACTCCTATAAAGCAAATAGAAAGGAGGGAAAACATATACATACCGGTAGTGGGTAAATTTATGCTTCAAAATGTTTGACTGGTTTTACTTGTGAGAGTTGGGATACCCAACTTGAGAGAGAGTGGTGGCTCTACCTTGCAAGGGAAGCTGGGAGCTAGAGGATTTATGGATGTGTGCATGGCCCCTTTGCGGCTCAGAGGGCTAAGGGGGAAGAAGAGTACTCGTAGCATTGGCAGGGAGGTACCAGTGTAGTCTTGGCAATTAGCAAGCAGGAGGGCAGAAGGAATGCCAAAGGCCAAGGATCATCTCCAAGACCATATTCATTGGTTACAATATTCTAATTGATATTTACAATTGTAATGAGCTTTAAATTGTAATTATAGTTTTAGAAACTGATGTAAATTTTATGGTATATCTAATATCAAATTGAAAGGTTCTTGATGGTTTTCTTGAAATTTAAAGATAATTTTCTGATAATTCTATCCCTTTAATTCTTAAAAAGTTTTATGTTTATTGGTGAATCGATCACTTTCATGATTTGGTATTTCAGAGTTCATCTTAATCTATCAGTTGTATAGTGTGATTTTACTGTGGATTGGATCAAGTATTAAGGTCAATAAGAATGTCCCTTATATTTGGCTGGGCTTGGGAAAAACCCCTTGAAAGGAGAGAAACCCTTCTCTATGGTTTTTTGGGGTGTACGAAAAATTGTTTAAGATACATAAGATCTACGCATTAATAAGTGAGTTTTTTTTTTAATTCGTGGGGAATTTGATTTCATCTTTGCAAGAATCATTATAAGTATTTGAATTATTGATTGATAATCGATGGGTTTTGTGTAATATAGAAACTAGAATTCTATTTTTCTGGCACTTAATTCCTCAACCAAGTTTTGGATTTCATTTGAAAAATGGGTTGGTGGGAGTCTCAGAGAAAATGTACAGGTTAGGATTAAGAATTGGTACATTGCCTCGATACCGATGGCCATAGTCGTACTTATTTTATTTTAATTTCTCTATTTGTATGGATGTGTTGATCGTTGCCTTGGGGAATGCCTTCATAATTTTAATAAATTTCTATTGGACTGACACGATTGTTGCAGTCCTTGGTTGATATTAAGAATTTAAAAATGTATTGTCATGATCAACCACCCTTCAAACCAATTAACTTACCTTAAGTTGAATACTCATGCTATAAGTTCCTTACATGCTCAGTCACATAATAGAGCGTTGATCTTGAAGGTTGTATGTCTAACCGGGTTGGTAAATCCTTCATAGAATTCCTTGACCATGGAGATGGCAATATTTTTGAGAGGACACTTGGAGAGATCCAATCTCCCCAACACTCTCTACTCAAAATGCAAGTCTAACCAATTAGGTTTTAAGGAGGAATATTCTCCCCTCATGGTCTATGGATCTACGTGTATTATTCTCATCTTATAGTTTAGTTGGTAACAAAAAGTAAATAATGAAGCACAGGTGCAACTGCTTGAATTTATCCTTGTCACTTGTGTTTTTAAGTCCTCTAGATCTTGCCCAAAATTTCAACAGGGGTTGAAAATCCCATAAACTTGTGGAGATGGAAATATTCATTAAACCTTCAGAACACTTTCTCTTGGAAATTCAAAATTCGTATGCCCACGATCGATATTATAGTCACCCCCAAAAAATTATTTCTTTTTCCCTTGAATATTAGTTGGTTGAAACCACGACCTTCCTTAACTTTCTCTAGTGTTTGTTGACTTGTTGGATGAAGCTAAATGATTCCTAAGGAGGTTTTTTGGTCATCAAATTAAGAATTCATAGTCTAATATGAACCTTGAGATTAAATTCCAAGAATTTGATCTCCCTCACCCTTCGACTTAAAATCATAGTCTTGTAAAGTCAACAAAACGATGAAGTCTTATTAGTCCCTGTCGTAGGCATAAAGAGACTATAACGATTGATAATTCTTTGACTTCATATTAGTTTGTCCATTGACCACAAATATTTTCATAATCTCTATTGTTGGAGGTAGGGAACTAAAAACATTGATTTTTATATACTAAAAAGTACCATATATGTAGTGATTTGATTGGATAACAGATTGGAGGTCTTATTGTCAGCTTCACTATTCCCATTGTTTGATATGTTAACATATCCATACTTTTTTATCGTGTACATTATTTTTGAATCATATATTTTCGTATGTATTGGTTGAACGTGGATTAATTCTAGCATTAGCTTGAATGTTTGTCTTATCATTTTCTGCTACCTAAATTTATGGCAATGTTTGATATGCTAACATATCCAAAGTTTGTCCTTCGAATACATTCTCCAGTGTTCGAACTATTGTTACATAAATTATAATAAAAAAAATTGGGTATGTCAGAGACCTGCCACATTGCATTTTTTTCTTAAATACTTACAGATCATTTCTGACAAACTTAAATGTTTACCTAACAGGGTTGGCAACGTTGAATGTTTACTTAGTGGGCTTGTTACAATACATTTTCTTCCATTTTTTTTATTTATATGCTTCATTGACATTGTTGGTTCACTGGTTCATGCTTTCTTTTTGCATCTCCATTGATTTCTTATTTGCCTTTTGTTGTTCTTCTTGTTTGCATGTTTGTCTTGTTGCAGTTTTCAGGTTTGGGGTTCTGCAACTGCGATTGGAACTACATCATTTCTGGTGGGCTGGTTGCTACTTGATTCTTTGTTCGTTGTATGTTGTTTATTGTTGTTTGATTCGACTTTGCAGGGTTGGGTCCACAGTTGGGACTTTTGGTGCTTCTTAACTAGGTTGTTATTTGTTGCTTGTTCTTGTTTGCCTAGGGATTGCAATGTTGGGGTGGTGCATCCACAGTTGGATCTCTTGTTACATTGTTTTGCAGTTGACTCTCCATAAAATATTATTAAGATAAAATAACATACAAAAAAATTGCAGTCGATGTAAATTGCATCTCTTATGTGTTGAACTAGAGTTTGTTGGCCTAAAACTATATTTCATAGCTAGTGATGTTTTTTCCATGGTTTATTGCTTACTATGGTTTCATAGTTATTAGAGTAATTTTTTCTGTGTGAGAGATATATTTTTTCTCTCCCTTTTTTATTCCTCTTGTAAACTGTGTTTCTGGTTCTATAGTTTCTCAAGTTTTTGTGGTCATTTCGACCGATTGTCGTTCGATTGCATGATTGGCCAGTTTTGTGGACACGACTTCGTGGATAGGTTCTATCGAACTATGGAAGCTCATTTTTGGTGTATACATCTTGCACCCAAAACTTTCATGCTCTACAATTAGACCCCAAACTCCTCAAAATGGAAACTATTCCTTTGCCTGTCATGAGTTTATCTATTCTACCTACCTTTCCATACTTAGTCAATTTTTCAAAGTTTGGATGTTTTTTCCATGGTTTATGTCTTACTATAATTTCATATTTATGAGAGTATGTTTTGTTGTGTGAGAGATATAATTGTTCTCTCCCTTTTTTTTTCCCTCTTGTAAATTGCATTTTTGGTTCTATAGTTTCCCACGTTTCTATGGTCATTCTGACCGACCGCCGTTCGATTTCATACTTAGCCAGTTTTATGGACGTGTCTTTGCCGATAGGTTCTATCAAACTATGGAAGATCATGTTCAGTGTATACATATTACACCCAAAACTGTTGTGTTCTACAATTCGACCCCACACTCCTCGAACTCGCAATCATGCCTCTACCTGCAATGACTTTGTCTATCCTACCTACCTTTCCATACTTAGTCAAGTTTTCAAAGTTTGGCGGGTTCACTCCTTTTCGGGTTCAGAAAATTTAAAATCATTTGTCTCTCCCCTCCATCCCTGCTGCCTTCCGCCCTTCCCAATAGACATTAATTATGCTTTCAAAAGTGAAAATCGACTAGACAAGTTCGAAAAGATTGGCTTTAATAAGAGGAAAGATTGAGGACATCTCCCATTAAAATGAATAGATAGGCGAATATTATGGGATCTTGTAATTTCTTTTTCCTGCATTTTGAATTTGCAAAAAATAAATAAAAATTGGCTCTTTTAGTTTTTTTAAAGGCTTCATCATATTTCACGAACGTGTCACCCACATAGGCCTTCATGTCATGTCCCTCTTTAATATTGTGCATATATTAGATGTCATATTTGAGAATCTGCTTGGATATGGGAATGTTAATATGTGTTATTAGTCACTATTCAATGTACATATTCAAAAAGATTGGCATTAATAAGTTAAAATATCAATAACATCTATCATTAAAACAAATTAACACAAAATCTATGGAAGATCATCCAGAGTTGCTTTTAAATACTTATTTCCATTTCTCTCTATCATAAAGAGTTGTGCTTTAGGGTGCCTTCATTCTAATGTTCCTAGTCATGGACATGTAAGACAACTTAGAGATGTGATTGAGGCCCAAATGAAAGAAGAGAGACTAGTTTTATGTGACGTGAGATTTGAGTAAAACAAAAACTCTGTTATCCAACAAAAACTCAGAGAGGAGGAAAAAAAAAGAACAAGTATCTTATGGTTGGTGTTCTCCTTGTATTCGATGCTTTGGTTGGTTGAAAAGACTACCTAGAGATTTGTTTGTTGATCTTATTTAATTTCTTGCTGGGAGTTGTAATGGATTTCTAGGTCATGAGAAAAATACTTCTTCGTTGAAGTATATAGTTTCTTCCAACAACACATATTTGGCAATTGTATCGAGTTCTGCAGATCGCACAAGAATTTGTCTTCCTTGGGGGCGTCGCAATTACTGTGGCTTGAAAAATGGTCTGTGATGTTCATGAATGATGCAAAATATTACTCCATTTGCGAATGTAACTAGAAGAGGGTAACAAAAAATGTCTGGGTGGATAAAATGACATATTATCACTACGAAAGTTTCTATTTCAAATTTTGTTGAGCTACTTCTGGGTGTGGTAACCGACTTGACAGAAAGCCATGTTCTTTATCAAAGTTTGTTCGGTTTCCTCTGGATGTAGTCACAGACTCCACATATTTGGTGTCACCTTTGAACATTCCAGACCTTTCTGTGGACCACCATATCTTCCACCACTATGACAAAAGATATATTATGATGTGATCTACAACATTTGATACACTTGCCAGACCCATGTTGATGCGTTCTACAAAATTTGATACACTTGCCAGAACTTTGCTTCCCAAAAAATTCATGTACTTCAACATAATAACATTTTGCAATTGGGTTGGACGTTCCTTCCAATTTACTATAATAAAACAAAGCATTTCAACATACAAATCTCCAGGCAGGCTTTTCAACCAAACAGATGATCAAATATGGGGAGAATAGCAGTCACAACATACTTGAATTTTTTTCTCGTCCCATAGCTGATGTCACATAAAATGACTCCCTCGTTTTTGAATTGGGCCCGAGTCACATTTCTAAGTTGTATCAGATGTTGATGGTCAAGAACATTACAAGGAAAGCACCTTAAACCCCAAGTTTTTGATGGCAGAGGGAAATTAATACTTGACAAAGACTTGAATGTTGAACAACCAGCCAATGCAAGCAGACCATATCTGGAAAAGACAAGCTATTCAAAAAATTGGGATAGATCTAGTTGGAAGCACCAATTAAGTCCAAGACCCGAAATTGATATTCAACTTGTTTTTTTTATGAATAAAGGATTTGATCCTCAAGAAAACTGTCAACAAGCTTCATCAATGTACATATTTTTTATTGGTCGGTGGCAAGCCAAATCGAAATCAATGTGGAAAATAATCTCAGTTGTATTTTGTAACCCATATTATTTGAATATAGAATAATTTCGATTCTTTTTTTAATAGTGTTTTCCAATCTCCGGTATTGCTTTTTATTTTATTTTCTACCTTTTTCCCCCGTGTCTCATTAAACATGGACAACAAGCTTTTCTTTCTGCTGCCCACTACTTCAATTTAAATAAAGGCTACTATGTTCATTACATTGAAGAATAATTTGTCATAGCCCATACTTATGTGGCGCTGACACTATACTTAAAGAAAGAAATTGGAGGACCCGTCCTGCTTTCATTCTTTGGGGCCCATAAATAGAATGAATTAATGACTTACAACAAGGAAACTCGAGTGTTGACACCATGTTCCTGTTCAATATATTGCATATATT
>JZKD02S1538850.1:0-10468 GCA_000966675.3 Picea glauca | reverse complement strand
GCCAAATTAACTAAAATTTAATTTAAAAATATAAATTAAATTTAAAAATATGAATTAAAAATTAAAATTAAAATAAAAAACTAGAGAAATACCGAAAACTCGTCGACCGCCCGCCTACACGACCTCGGCACCAACCCTACGTCCGTCGACACAACTTCTGCGCCAACATGATCTCTGCACCCACACTCACAAATGCTCATGACCTCTCACAAACGCTCACGACCTCTGCGCCCACACTCACAAATTCTCACAACCTCTACACCAACACGACCACCCACACTCATCAACACCCACAAAATTAAAAAAACATTTCAATATCGACGTGTGGTTGATATATAAACATTCTTTCAGCCGAAAGAGTTTTCGGCTGAAACATTCTTTCGGCCGAAAGATTGTTTGGCCGAATAATATTTAGGGCGGAAGAATGTTTCGGCCATAATATCATTCGGCCGAAAAAATATTGTCGGATGGAAAAATCCATCCGAGTAAATTTTTACATGAAAATCGAGGGTTCCGTCACTGTACTGTCCAATTTGACGTTTCACTTTTCGACCAAAAAATAGTTCGGCCGAAAAAACGTTTTTCATAATTTTGTAGATCCGATTTTCATGAAAGTGTTACCCACCTCTGTGATTTCACCCTTTTATTATAAGTTTTTAAAATTATCCCTAAAGCCGACACGAATTTTAAATATGTTTTTTAGTGGTTTTAAATCCAACAAAAGAGGACAGAGTTTTATTTTAAGTTTCGGCCATCATAAAGAAATAAAGTGTTTTATTTGAATTATAAAAGAGGAGCGTTTTAGTTTAATTTTTTTAAAGGAGGTCATATAAAAAGAAAGGCTAGAAAGGATTTTCCATTAGAAAGGATTTTTTCATTAAGCAAGATCATCGCTAGTTTTCAAAAAGAACATAATGGAATGGGCTATTTCATAAGGTACTAAGAATGGAATGGGCTATTTCATAAGGTATTGAGAATGGAATGGACTATTTCATGTGATATCGATGTGATATGGAATTGAGTGGACAGATATGGAGTGCCACATATAAATGTTGTGGTTGGAAATGTTATGGTTCAAGCGGATTTGGATGAAATTCTCAAAATGGTTGGGAATAGTTTGTTTGTTGAAAGTGAGTTGTTGCTTGGGTAAGTTGTTAAAGTTGATGAAAATAACTTTAATTCTTTCATGATATGAGAAAATATTTGTGTCTTTTAAGAATGTATTGAATCTTATTGAGTCTAGCTAACTCAATATTGGTATAGTTATTTTGTTAGAATTCACGACTCTAACAAATGACAGGAGAAATAGGAAATCCAAGACGAAGATTATTTTGGAATTTATAAAGAGAGTTGAAAAGAGATAAGAAGTTATGTGAATCGATGAAGAAGAACCATGGTGATGAGATTTATTTTGTCATTTATAAAGAGAGTTGCAAAGAGATAAGAAGTTATGTGAATCGAAGAAGCATATTCCAACCATACCAACAAAGCCAATAGATGGAGTCTTCTATTGTTGAAGATCAAGAATCGTTATTGCCTCTTCTATTGTTGAAGAGAAAGAATCGTAGCCATTTTATGGACAACNATCAGAGAATTTGAATCTTTGATTAACAAGGGAAATGTGAGATATTAATCTCATAGTCAGGACCAAGTTTTGTTTAAGGGGGAGTGTGAAGTCTATTGCATTATTGCATTGGATGATGGTGATAGGAATTATTACATTGGATGCTGGTGATAGTGATAGTTTTTTCCCGGATGCAATTAAGGGGGAGTGTTAAGGAAAATACCTAATTACATCCTTAACTAGTTAGTTAGTTAGTTTACCGTTACAAGAGTTGGTAACTCTATAACTTCTTGTAACCATATTGTGTAACTATACATGTTCATATTAATAGAATACACATCAATAGTGTAGTGTGTTGCATCAAATCTGTCTCTTCCTGATCTTTTCAATGAATAGTTATTACCTTGAATGTTCGGGACACGGAAATCAAAATATAGATCCCAATAGCAATCACTTACAAATCCCTAGTTTTGAATGGAGAACGTTTGGCCAGCGAAAGCGAGGCGATTGCAATGTTTTTCCACAAGAGATTCCATGTATGGACGTTCATCCACGATAACACCCACATCACCTCTAGATAAAGCATCATAAAAATCAAATTCGTCTAGAGGTACTTGCCTATGCTGAAAGACTCCGTAGTGTTCTAGAAATCCACCTCCGACTGGAGATTCCATCTGATACCCAATTCTCGCCACTACACTATCGATGTCGTTAAGGGTTGGTTGTAAAAGTGGGGCTATTAGAATAGCCGATAAATTTGTTGTATAGCACAATTGCAGAATTCTAATAACAAATAACAAGCCAGAAGCACTAAGCTCCCCATTACGGTCTTGATATCATCTGCTATCCCAACTCAATTTTTCAATAAAAGTTCTATACGTCTTAAAAAAAAAAATGGAGGACAAACACGAAATTTGTAATCTAGAAAAAGAACAACCTACCCTGATTGGTGAACCAAGTTGTAAAACGGAACCTGCACACAAGAAAAAATTGCTAAATTTAATGTTCTTTCCAATCCATTCCATCGCTACCATAGTTTCTTTGTCCTGTTCAATTGATAGGTATATAAATAGGGCATGGCCAAAATTGTTCCTTACCATAATATTCCTCTGAATTGCTTGTTACGCTACCCACAGAACCACCGATTGTTTCTTCTCTCCAAAATATAGACCACCATCCCTTCGGAGATGAAGAACTCGGCCATTAGTAGCCACATTTCAGCGGTGAAAGGTTTCGTAAAAACCCAGCCAAAACTAATTACACCAATAGGTGTCCCCCCTATTGGAATCAGTGGATTAATCAACCTTTTAATCATAAATTTCAATCTTGGGGTTGGCAATTGAAGATGTTGGCATATTCTTCATCGTCCTCTCTAATCAATGGATGAGATTTTGATAAATTAACTTCCGCTCATTTATAAAGACGTATGTTTATGTGATTACTTTTTCACATTTACTAAATAAGATTAAAAAATTACTTGCTCATCACCAGATTGCCACGTTCAGTGATTAAGAAATAAAAACACTGATTAAGAAACTAGATGGATGCTTATGGTTGCGTGGATGTGAATTACCACCGTTTCATTTCTGTGGGCGTTTTAATTAACCGTCTGTTCGGTTCGTATTCTATCTATCTAGTTTTGCAACTTTTTCCATTCCTTTTGGTTAAGGAAACCGTGATTCCTTTGATGAATGATGCAGGAGCATCACAAGTAGCAAGCACGTACATAGGCGAAAGACAGCTCGGACAAGCGCCAACACATTTCAACACATTGGAAAGAGTGTTTTGGAATGTTTTGAAATAAATGTGTGGGTATTAAATAAATTAATTAAGTGGAGGCGCACTTGTAGATTGTAATTAGACCTTGAGCGTCTCGATCTCGTCTGAAGGATTAAGAGGCATTTATGTTAATAAATGTAGGTAGGTATCTTTAAAGTTCTAGATTTGACAGCTTAGAGTGAGGAGGGAAACGAGATATAGACACCCTCATTGTATAGTTGTAACATTATTATTATGAGAAGAGCATAGATCATAGAGAAGAAGAAGTGGAGAGTTGTGTAGAAGAACCCATGTACAGAATTTATGAGATTAATATATGAAACTTTGATTAAGACTAATGGTGTTCAAATACTTTTTGTGTATGCATGATTGAATGTTATGCTCATGATTTTTTTACTCTTTCTATTATACATTTGCTTTTATTCCATGTATGTATGATTTCGTGTTGAGCATTCGAAGTCTGAGAGAGTAAGGAATGAGTTTCAATTGTTTCTCTGTCTGAGCAAGAGTTTTCCTCCAAGGAGTGCAGAGAAATCATCCNATCAGAGAATTTGAATCTTTGATTAACAAGGGAAATGTGAGATATTAATCTCATAGTCAGGACCAAGTTTTGTTTAAGGGGGAGTGTGAAGTCTATTGCATTATTGCATTGGATGCTGGTGATATGAATTATTACATTGGACGCTGGTGATAGTGATAGTTTTTTCCCGGATGCAATTAAGGGGGAGTGTTAAGGAAAATACCTAATTACATCCTTAACTAGTTAGTTAGTTAGTTTACCGTTACAGGAGTTGGTAACTCTATAACTTCTTGTAACCATATTGTGTAACTATACATGTTCATATTAATAGAATACACATCAATAGTGTAGTGTGTTGCATCAAATCTGTCTCTTCCTGATCTTTTCAATGAATAGTTATTACCTTGAATGTTTGGGACACGGAAATCAAAATATAGATCCCAATAGCAATCACTTACAAATCCCTAGTTTTGAATGGTGAACGTTTGGCCAGCGAAAGCGAGGCGATTGCAATGTTTTTCCACAAGATATTCCATGTATGGACGTTCATCCACGATAACACCCACATCACCTCTAGACAAAGCATCATAAAACTCAAATTCGTCTAGAGGTACTTGCCTATGCTGAAAGACTCCATAGTGTTCTAGAAATCCACCTCCGACTAGAGATTCCATCTGATACCCAATTCTCGCCACTACACTGCCGATGTCGTTAAGGGTTGGTTGTAAAAGTGGGGCTATTAGAATAGCCGATAAATTTGTTGTATAGCACAATTGCAGAATTCTAATAACAAAAAACAGGCCAGAAGCACTAAGCTCCCCATTACGGTCTTGATATCATCTGCTATCCCAACTCAATTTTTCAATAAAAGTTCTATACGTCTTAAAAAAAAAAATGGAGGACAAACACGAAATTTGTAATCTAGAAAAAGAACAACCTACCCTGATTGGTGAACCAAGTTGTAAAACTGAACCTGCACACAAGAAAAAATTGCTAAATTTAATGTTCTTTCCAATCCATTCCATCGCTGCCATAGTTTCTTTGTCCTGTCCAATTGATAGGTATATAAAATAGGGCATGGCCAAAATTGTTCCTTACCATAATATGCCTCTGAATTTCTTGTTAGGCTACCCACAGAACCACCGATTGTTTCTTCTCTCCAAAATATAGACCACCATCCCTTCGGAGATGAAGAACTCGGCCATTAGTAGCCACATTTTAGCGGTGAAAGGTTTCGTAAAAACCCAGCCAAAACTAATTACACCAATAGGTGTCCCCCCTATTGGAATCAGTGGATTAATCAACCTTTTAATCATAAATTTCAATCTTGGGGTTGGCAATTGAAGATGTTGGCATATTCTTCATTGTCCTCTCTAATCAATGGATGAGATTTTGATAAATTAACTTCCGCTCATTTATAAAGACTATGTTTATGTGATTACTTTTTCACATTTACTAAATAAGATTAAAAAATTACTTGCTCATCACTAGATTGCCACGTTCAATGATTAAGAAATAAAAACACTGATTAAGAAACTAGATGGATGCTTATGGCTGCGTGGATGTGAATTACCACCGTTTCATTTATGTGGGCGTTTTAATTAACCGTTTGTTCGGTTCGTATTCTATCTATCTAGTTTTGCAACTTTTTCCATTCCTTTTGGTTAAGGCAACCGTGATTCCTTTGATGAATGATGCAGGAGCATCATAGGTAGCAAGCACGTACATAGGCGAAAGACAACTCGGACAAGCGCCAACACATTTCAACACATTGGCAAGAGTGTTTTGGAATGTTTTGAAATAAATGTGTGGGTATTAAATAAATTAATTAAGTGGAGGCGCACTTGTAGATACACATTTCAACACATTGGAAAGAGTGTTTTGGAATGTTTTGAAATAAATGTGTGGGTATTAAATAAATTAATTAAGTGGAGGCGCACTTGTAGATTGTAATTAGACCTTGAGCATCTCGATCTCGTCTAAAGGATTAAGAGGCATTTATGTTAATAAATGTAGGTAGGTATCTTTAAAGTTCTAGATTTGACAGCTTAGAGTGAGGAGGGAAACGAGATATAGACACCCTCATTGTATAGTTGTAACATTATTATTATGAGAAGAGCATAGATCATAGAGAAGAAGAAGTGGAGAGTTGTGTAGAAGAACCCATGTACAGAATTTATGAGATTAATATATGAAACTTTGATTCAGACTCATGGTGTTCAAATACTTTTTGTGTATGTATGATTGAATGTTATGCTCATGATTTTTTTACTCTTTCTATTATACATTTGCTTTTATTCCATGTATGTATGATTTCGTGTTGAGCATTCGAATTCTGAGAGAGTAAGGAATGAGTTTCAATTGTTTCTCTGTCTGAGCAAGAGTTTTCCTCCAAGGAGTGCAGAGAAATCATCCGCAAGGAGTGCATTGACGGGTTCAGAGTTTCAATCTCTGAAAGGTCAGGAGAGATAACATTGTTCTCATTCTCACAAAAGTGTAAGTTGAGTATAGAAGTCGTGCAAAGTGTGCGCNGGTAAAGGAATGTGGTATAAATTCCACTTTGGTAGATATAAGGGTGTCTACTCGATAACTTGATGATTGTATCAGAGAATTTGAATCTTTGATTAACAAGGGAAATGTGAGATATCAATCTCATAGTCAGGACCAAGTTTTGTTTAAGGGGGAGTGTGAAGTCTATTGCATTATTGCATTGGATGCTGGTGATAGGAATTATTACATTGGACGCTGGTGATAGTGATAGTTTTTTTCCGGATGCAATTAAGGGGGAGTGTTAAGGAAAATACCTAATTACATCCTTAACTAGTTAGTTAGTTAGTTTACCGTTACAGGAGTTGGTAACTCTATAACTTCTTGTAACCATATTGTGTAACTATACATGTTCATATTAATAGAATACACATCAATAGTGTAGTGTGTTGCATCAAATCTATCTCTTCCTGATATTTTCAATGAATAGTTATTACCTTGAATGTTCGGGACACGGAAATCAAAATATAGATCCCAATAGCAATCACTTACAAATCCCCAGTTTTGAATGGTGAACGTTTGGCCAGCGAAAGCGAGGTGATTGCAATGTTTTTCCACAAGAGATTCCATGTATGGACATTCATCCACGATAACACCCACATCACCTCTAGACCAAGCATCATAAAAATAAAATTCGTCTAGAGGTACTTGCCTATGCTGAAAGACTCCGTAGTGTTCTAGAAATCCACCTCCGACTGGAGATTCCATCTGATACCCAATTCTCGCCACTACACTGCCGATGTCGTTAAGGGTTGGTTGTAAAAGTGGGGCTATTATAATAGCCGATAAATTTGTTGTATAGCACAATTGTAGAATTCTAATAACAAAAAACAGGCCAGAAGCACTAAGCTCCCCATTACGGTCTTGATATCATCTGCTATCCCAACTCAATTTTTCAATAAAAGTTCTATACGTCTTAAAAAAAAAAAACGGAGGACAAACACGAAATTTGTAATCTAGAAAAAGAACAACCTACCCTGATTGGTGAACCAAGTTGTAAAACTGAACCCGCACACAAGCAAAAATTGCTAAATTTAATGTTCTTTCCAATCCATTCCATCGCTGCCATAGTTTCTTTGTCCTTTCCAATTGATAGGTATATAAAATAGGGCATGGCCAAAATTGTTCCTTACCATAATATGCCTGTGAATTGCTTGTTAGGCTACCCACAGAACCACCGATTGTTTCTTCTCTCCAAAATATAGACCACCATCCCTTCGGAGATGAAGAACTCGGCCATTAGTAGCCACATTTCAGCGGTGAAAGGTTTCGTAAAAACCCAGCCAAAACTAATTACACCAATAGGTGTCCCCCCTATTGGAATCAGTGGATTAATCAACCTTTTAATCATAAATTTCAATCTTGGGGTTGGCAATTGAAGATGTTGGCATATTCTTCATCGTCCTCTCTAATCAATGGATGAGATTTTGATAAATTAACTTCCGCTCATTTATAAAGACGTATGTTTATGTGATTACTTTTTCACATTTACTAAATAAGATTAAAAAATTACTTGCTCATCACCAGATTGCCACGTTCAGTGATTAAAAAATAAAAACACTGATTAAGAAACTAGACGGATGCTTATGGCTGCGTGGATGTGAATTACCACCGTTTCATTTCTGTGGGTGTTTTAATTAACCGTCTGTTCAGTTCGTATTCTATCTATCTAGTTTTGCAACTTTTTCCATTCCTTTTGGTTAAGGCAACCGTGATTCCTTTGATGAATGATGCAGGAGCATCGCAGGTAGCAAGCACGTACATAGGCGAAAGACAGCTCGGACAAGTGCCAACACATTTCAACACATTGGCAAGAGTGTTTTGGAATGTTTTGAAATAAATGTGTGGGTATTAAATAAATTAATTAAGTGGAGGTGCACTTGTAGATACACATTTAAACACATTGGCAAGAGTGTTTTGGAATGTTTTGAAATAAATGTGTGGTTATTAAATAAATTAATTAAGTGGAGGCGCACTTGTAGATTGTAATTAGACCTTGAGCGTCTTGATCTCGTCTGAAGGATTAAGAGGCATTTATGTTAATAAATGTAGGTAGGTATCTTTAAAGTTCTAGATTTGACAACTTAGAGTGAGGAGGGAAACGAGATATAGACACCCTCATTGTATAGTTGTAACATTATTATTATGAGAAGAACATAGATCATAGAGAAGAAGAAGTGGAGAGTTGTGTAGAAGAACCCATGTACAGAATTTATGAGATTAATATATGAAACTTTGATTCAGACTCATGGTGTTCAAATACTTTTTGTGTATGCATGATTGAATGTTATGCTCATGATTTTTTTACTCTTTCTATTATACATTTGCTTTTATTCCATGTATGTATGATTTCGTGTTGAGCATTCGAAGTCTGAGAGAGTAAGGAATGAGTTTCAATTGTTTCTCTGTCTGAGCAAGAGTTTTCCTCCAAGGAGTGCAGAGAAATCATCCGCAAGGAGTGCATTGACAGGTTCAGAGTTTCAATCTCTGAAAGGTCAGGAGAGATAACATTGTTCTCATTCTCACAAAAGTGTAAGTTGAGTATAGAAGTTGTGCAAAGTGTGCGCAGGCCAAGTAGAGTCTCAGGGGTTACAACCTGAGGGAATTGTTGAAAGACTGTTGTCGCATAGAAATGCGCAGAGTTGAAGAATTCAATACTTGGAAGTATTGAAGGTTTGCCACAAGGAGTGCGTGCAAGAATCTTCTTGAAGACTCGAGTTGTGGAAAAATCTTAGGAGGGATAGATTCTTCGAATTTGTCGAAGAGAAGATCAAGAGGGATAGTGCCCTGAAGTGTTGGAAGAAGGTGCAGCGACGTTGTTTGTAGGTGGACAAGTTTCGTGAAAGAATACCTATTCCATTTCACAGGAGTCCTCAAGGAGGATTTGGATGGTCANCAAGGAGTGCATTGACGGGTTCAGAGTTTCAATCTCTGAAAGGTCAGGAGAGATAACATTGTTCTCATTCTCACAAAAGTGTAAGTTGAGTATAGAAGTCGTGCAAAGTGTGCGCAGGCCAAGTAGAGTCTCAGGGGTTACAACCTGAGGGAATTGTTGAAAGACTGTTGTCGCATGGAAATGCGCAGAGTCGAAGAATTCAATACTTGGAAGTATTGAAGGTTTGCCACAAGGAGTGCGTGCAGGAATCTTCTTGAAGACTCAAGTTGTGGAAAAATATTAGGAGGGATAGATTCTTCGAATTTGTCGAAGAGAAGATCAAGAGGGCTAGTGCCCTGAAGTGTTGGAAGAAGGTGCAGCGACGTTGTTTGTAGGTGGACAAGTTTCGTGAAAGAATACCTATTCCATTTCACAGGAGTCCTCAAGGAGGATTTGGATGGTCAGAATTCTCCGTGGAGAATTCGCGAAGTCCCGAAGGCCGTCAGATCTTACATTGGAGCAGGGAAGTTACGGTAAGCATTCTTCAAGTGCAAGATTGGGAGAAATCGAACCGTGGGATCCAAGTCGACAAGGACCATTGGATCACTCGCGTAATCTCATTTCGTGGATTCGCGAGTGGAAGGGTAAAAGCCCTTGCATCAAGATTCTCAAGGTCATGAAGTGCAAAGTCCCGAAGGGGCAAAAATATTTTTGTGGGGCCAGCTATTGGTGAAGTGTGTCAGAATTTGGCATTTTCGCATTTTAAAGGATAGGAGGTTGAGACATCTGTCCCGAGCTCCTCGAAATCGTGAGACATGATATAAGTATGGGGAAAGGGCATCATCAACCGTTTCGGCAAATTGGTATTTTGGGGTTCGGTAGTTGGAGAGTCGAGAGACTCAGAAGGAGAAGTCGCGAAGTCAGGAGTTACAACAAAGAGCAGCCAGGAGTTTGGGATCTCGACACTTCGGGTGTTGGGATACAGAGGAGGCATCGCTTGGGGTGCGAAGTCACAAAGTGAAATTTGAGCATGAGGGACACGTGGAAAAATCACGTTGTGGGCCCATGTGATTGTTGTTGGGTATTCTACCCTACGGACTAATAAGCTAGGGCTCTAAACTTATACGCAGAAAATGACCCTTAAGATTTAACTTTTAACCTCCTACCCAAAATCTCAACCCCT
>JZKD02S1538839.1:0-10468 GCA_000966675.3 Picea glauca | reverse complement strand
TATCAAGGGTGAGGAAAGTTATGGTTTCTTTTTCAAGTCTTCAACACTGGAGGAATGTGAAAGAGGTGAATCTTCTAATGGGAAAGAGGTCTGATAAGAGGCTCTGTAAAAATTTTCAAGCTGTCTAGCCAAATTTCCTTCACCTTTAGCAAATATCTCTTGGAGGAGATGTTCAACAACAAGGAGGCTAGTATAAATGTTCAAATGATATTCTTGTTCCTGAGAATTAAAAGACTCAAGGGAAGAAGAACCATGGCTTCTTTCTAAAGTCTTGGGTGTTTTTTCAATCAAATTTAAATCTATCAATTTATCATCATTAGGATTTTTCTGTTGATCAAAAAGAATTTGTTCTTCTACAGAATTTACAGCTATTTTTTTCATCAATGCCCTCTGAAAAGAACTCAAATTTGTTTGTAGTAGATTTTCCAGAACTAAAAAGAGGATTACCTTCTGTATCTGATCTTGAAGTTTGACCTTGAATTGTCTTTCCTTTTAGGAGAATTAGTTCTGGATTGGACACTGGCGTGATAGGTGATTCTTGAGGATTCGCCCTAGTACTGATCCTCTTAGGAGCCAGGATGAACTTGTGGAGTCGCCAGATAGATAATTACAACCAACTAAAAATGTCTAATCTTTGTCTATCATCAAAGATCATCTTTGTGTCATATCCCACGAAAGCAGATCTTGAATTTCATCTCCACAGCAATGGCGCCAATTTGTTATCACTCCAAGAAACTCCTTAGGGTTGTAGACTAAGGATGCTTGGTAACTTAATAAATCAGAAATAATGAAAGTGTGGATCAATCGGATAATAGAGAGTAGCTAATGGGAAGATAACTCACAATGCAATCGAATGAAACAGTGCTTTTAGGAATCAATGACTAGACAGATTAATATCAAAAGGTATGGATAAAACTAATCTAGATAATCAAGTACAGCAGTGTGTAGGATCATACAAGTCAGCAAGAATTCCTTTAGTTCAAGTTCATGAGCTTAATAAGAAGATAACAGTTCTTAGAAGATGAACTAAACTGAAATAAAGTACAGAACATGGAATAGATGAAGAAATATGTCATTAACAACAAAAGAAGATTGTCTTTCTGTATTGAAAAATAAGTGTCTTAGTACAATAGCAAAAGAGTATCCAAAATTGAACCCCTGGTTCATGTTCTATCCTTATCTTTATAGCTTTACAAAGCAGTTCTGAGATCCTGAAAACATGGATCACATAATCTAAAAATATTAAATCAAAATCTAGTTGCAAAAGATGTGGGATGATCCCCAAAAATGAGGTCAATCCCAGATTTCCTGGTCCTCTTCTCTTGTTGAGTGCTAGTGTAGTGCAGGATAGCCTCCCAAGGCTGAATGTTGACTCTCCAAGAGAGATAAATTCGAATCTGTTGATGTGAGAAAATGTCCTGATTTTCTGTCTTGGTCAAAGATGCCAAAAACCTTTGAAATNTAAATCTATCAATTTATCATCATTAGGATTTTTCTGTTGATCAAAAAGAATTTGTTCTTCTACAGAATTTACAGCTATTTTTTTCATCAATGCCCTCTGAAAAGAACTCAAATTTTTTTGTAGTAGATTTTCCAGAACTAAAAAGAGGATTACCTTCTGTATCTGATATTGAAGTTTGACCTTGAATTGTCTTTCCTTTTAGGAGAATTAGTTTTGGATTGGACACTGGCGTGATAG
Source organism: Picea glauca (assembly GCA_000966675.3). NCBI lineage: Eukaryota > Viridiplantae > Streptophyta > Pinopsida > Pinales > Pinaceae > Picea > Picea glauca. The sequence goes on along the minus strand of JZKD02S1538839.1, from coordinate 8,769 downwards.
GTGATTCTTGAGGATTCGCCCTAGTACTGATCCTCTTAGGAGCCAGGATGAACTTGTGGAGTCGCCAGATAGATAATTACAACCAACTAAAAATGTCTAATATTTTTCTATCATCAAAGATCATCTTTGTGTCATATCCCACGAAAGCAGAGCTTGAATTTCGTCTCCACAGCAATGGCGCCAATTTGTTATCACTCCAAGAAACTCCTTAGGGTTGTAGACTAAGGATGCTTGGTAACTTAATCAATCAGAAATAATGAAAGTGTGGATCAATCGGATAATAGAGAGTAGCTAATGGGAAGATAACTCACAATGCAATCGAATGAAACAGTGCTTTTAGGAATCAATGACCAGACAGAGTAATATCAAAAGGTATGGATAAAACTGATCTAGATAATCAAGTACAGCAATGTGTAGGATCATACAAGCCAGCAAGAATTCCTTTAGTTCAAGTTCATGAGCTTAATAAGAAGATAGCAGTTCTTAGAAGATGAACTAAACTGAAATAAAGTACAGAACATGGAATAGATGAAGAAATATGTCATTAACAACAAAAGAAGATTGTCTTTCTGTATTGAAAAATAAGTGTCTTAGTACAATAGCAAAAGAGTATCCAAAATTGAACCCCTGGATCATGTTCTATCCTTATCTTTATAGCTTTACAAAGCAGTTCTGAGATCCTGAAAACATGGATCACATAATCTAAAAATAGTAAATCAAAATCTAGTTGCAAAAGATGTGGGATGATCCCCAAAAATGAGGTCAATCCCAGATTTCCTGGTCCTCTTCTCTTATTGAGTGCTAGTGTAGTGCAGGATAGCCTCCCAAGGCTGAATGTTGACTCTCCAAGAGAGATAAATTCGAATCTGTTGATGTGAGAAAATGTCATGATTTTCTGTCTTGGTCAAAGATGCCAAAAACCTTTGAAATACCTCCTCTTTTCATAATCTATCAAAGCTAACTGTTGGATTTATCTTGATAATTCATCAAATGTTCATTAGAAGCAGTTTCAAACCTTTCTAGCTCAAAAAACTTCGATCTGTGTAAAAACTCGATCATTTTGGACATGACAGGATTTCGGTGGTTAACTTAGAAATATCCTGAGCGAATTATCTACCGAAAGTCCTATTTTTCAGTGGTTAATGAACAGTCGTCTTGTTCGCCTAAACCATCGAAACTTCATCTTTGAGAAAACTTCAAAATTTCAAAAATGCTTACCTCGAATCCCTTACTGATGTTCAAGGTTTCTTGGCTGAGGCAACCCTTGTTCGTGTTGATCTATGAACTTTTGTCGGCTATGTGGAAGGATCTGGTGTGTCTACCATGGTCATAGCTAAATTAGCCAGGGTCTCTAATCCAGTTTTCTCCTGAGCTGGTGATTGAAACTCCTTTAACTTCAACCTCAAAATCCTCAGTTGTCTATACATCTTCATGTTTTCCCTTATCAATACCCTGTTTTTGTCTTTAATATTGTCATGCTTCTCCTTTAGGGTTTGGTTTATCTTGAACAACTCTGCATTTCTGTCAGTTAGGTCTGTATTAGATTTTTTAATCACCCTCTCCAGGACTTCCATTTCGTAGACATGTTGGAGGAGTTTGTTGATTTTTCGTGATCTAGCTTTTTTAGGCTTACTTGAAGAGGGTTTTGCCACTGATGGACTGTGTGCCTCAGTAGGAGTTGGTGAAGGTAAATTGGAACAATAGTCTGCACCCTGTTCAGTTTGCACATTATCCTGAGTCTCATTCAATTCTTGTTCTGGTTCTGAATCGCTGTAAGGTAGGTTTAAAGGGTCGTTTCCTATAGCAGGGTCTTTAGACTGTTCACCTTCAAACTGCAGTTTTCTTTTGATACCTTTCTTCTTACCAGAGGATGATTTTGTAGGATCTCTTGGTGGTGAGATAYCTTTCCTTTTCCTATGACTGCTTTTGGGAGTAACAATATTTTTGCCACTGGTCTTCTTAGTCTCAGCCTCTGGTGGTTTCTCTGTTTAGAATTTGTTCCAGAAAAGAAAGAAACCCCAATCAACCTGTTTCCTCTGCAGAGCTTCCTTGACAAGAAGAGTGATAAGCCCTTGGTGAGATAGTCTGTCAGCGACCTTAGTAGGTTTGGCTTTAACTTGTTTGGCCATTCTAGTAAGGGTCTTATGAAAATAGAAAGGTAGATTTATTGGTTCTCTACATGTGAAATGATTGAGAAGCTTAAAATGATAAAAAATTACTCTGTTATACCATCCCTCATAGGTAATGTAAACAAAAATTGCCTTTAGCAATGCCTACCATTTAGGTTCTAAAAAGGACATTGGAATATCCTTCTTCCAAATCAAGTTTTTGTGGATGGGAAACAAATATGATCTGAATTTTGTATTTGATGGTAGTGTGGATTTAAACCAACAATCTCTTGTCCGTGGAAGACCTGTAAACTCTGTTATGGAAGACTCATCTATGATAAACTCTTCTTTCCCTATCTTGGAATACCTTCCATCATATGCAATTGCAAAAGCTTCAGCTACTTGTTGATGAAAACTGGTCAATTTTTCACAGTATGTGAATACCCCTACTCGTTTTAAAAACTCTGCTACCTCTAGGTGTGCCTCCAAATACCAAACCCCGTCTACTTCAGACCTCAACACTAGCCCTGCTTTCGGCATTGATCAATATTCTCTGCACCTGCAATTATGGGAAACTAAATGTCCAAAGAGACAAAGGTTCTATAATTTAGGAATGTAGAGGGTATATCTCAGGGAAGAACCCGTGGGATAGGGTGACACAAAATTCGGATAACCAAGCTCAAACGCTAGACAAGTTTCGAGCGACAATTTGACTGAGGGCATGCCGAAATTTTAGATTTTCGGTGGTAAAATTAAAAATATGAAACAAGACGAGTTTTGGACTTGCCTGATAAGTCACACTGGCTTAATTGACTCTTGAGAGATCACTGGACTCTAGTGGTGCTTTGATTATCACCAGGGGAAACGGGATTAGGATCTCAGAAAATATGTTCAATTGATGAAGTTGTGAACCCGTGACTATCTCAGAAATTTCCGGAATTCAAAATGATATTGTATGAGGATTTAATGAGGGATTAATGGGATCATGATGGATCATGTACTTGCAACTGGAAATGGAGGGAGGCTTCGTGACCATCATGCATGAATTTCAGTGATACCGTCGTGTGTAGATTTTGAAAAGACAATTGCGGTCGAAAGGAGAACAGGAGCTTGAGATTTTCGGATAGACACCATCAGAGCATGCATACCTTCCACTTGAAGAGCTTTCGGCGGTTACGTTTCATCATTGCGCCAAGTTAACATCTGGCTCGTGTGAAAGCACGGGCTTTCCATTTTTATTGTTGAAACGCTTTCGGTAGTCAACCGCACTCTTGCTTTGGCCTTTTAACTATCGGGAACAAAAGCTTTCGGTGGTTAATGAGCGCCTGTCAGGCTCGCCTAAACCATCGAAACCTGAGATTCTGACTTTTGCTTGACCAAACCAAATCCAAAATTTCTTTTGGGCTTATTTACAAAAAACAAACTTTCTAACCTACTTACAAAAATTTAGGAATAAAATTTAGACACAACCTATCACCTCAAAAAGAAAAATTTCCACAAATTCATTTTGGGAGCTAACAGCTTCCAAGTGGACTTCTTATACATGTACACATGATGATGTCGCATCACTATGTGTCCTAACACATGGAATCTTCACAATTCCGTATTGTGGCACTGGTGTGGTACTNCTTTCCTTTTCCTATGACTGCTTTTGGGAGTAACAATATTTTTGCCACTGGTCTTCTTAGTCTCAGCCTCTGGTGGTTTCTCTGTTTAGAATTTGTTCCAGAAAAGAAAGAAACCCCAATCAACCTGTTTCCTCTGCAGAGCTTCCTTGACAAGAAGAGTGATAAGCCCTTGGTGAGATAGTCTGTCAGCGACCTTAGTAGGTTTGGCTTTAACTTGTTTGGCCATTCTAGTAAGGGTCTTATGAAAATAGAAAGGTAGATTTATTGGTTCTCTACATGTGAAATGATTGAGAAGCTTAAAATGATAAAAAATTACTCTGTTATACCATCCCTCATAGGTAATGTAAACAAAAATTGCCTTTAGCAATGCCTACCATTTAGGTTCTAAAAAGGACATTGGAATATCCTTCTTCCAAATCAAGTTTTTGTGGATGGGAAACAAATATGATCTGAATTTTGTATTTGATGGTAGTGTGGATTTAAACCAACAATCTCTTGTCCGTGGAAGACCTGTAAACTCTGTTATGGAAGACTCATCTATGATAAACTCTTCTTTCCCTATCTTGGAATACCTTCCATCATATGCAATTGCAAAAGCTTCAGCTACTTGTTGATGAAAACTGGTCAATTTTTCACAGTATGTGAATACCCCTACTCGTTTTAAAAACTCTGCTACCTCTAGGTGTGCCTCCAAATACCAAACCCCGTCTACTTCAGACCTCAACACTAGCCCTGCTTTCGGCATTGATCAATATTCTCTGCACCTGCAATTATGGGAAACTAAATGTCCAAAGAGACAAAGGTTCTATAATTTAGGAATGTAGAGGGTATATCTCAGGGAAGAACCCGTGGGATAGGGTGACACAAAATTCGGATAACCAAGCTCAAACGCTAGACAAGTTTCGAGCGACAATTTGACTGAGGGCATGCCGAAATTTTAGATTTTCGGTGGTAAAATTAAACATATGAAACAAGACGAGTTTTGGACTTGCCTGATAAGTCACACTGTCTTAATTGACTCTTGAGAGATCACTGGACTCTAGTGGTGCTTTGATTATCACCAGGGGAAACGAAATTAGGATCTCATAAAATATGTTCAATTGATGAAGCTGTGAACCCGTGACTATCTTAGAAATTTCCGGAATTCAAAATGATATTGTATGAGGATTTAATGAGGGATTAACGGGATCATGATGGATCATGTACTTGCAACTGAAAATGGAGGGAGGCTTCGTGACCATCATGCATGAATTTCAGTGATACCGTCGTGTGTAGATTTTGAAAAGACAATTGCGGTCGAAAGGAGAACAGGAGCTTGAGATTTTCAGATAGACACCATCAGAGCATGCATACCTTCCACTTGACGAGCTTTCAGCGGTTACGTTTCATCATTGCGCCAAGTTAACAGCTGGCTCGTGTGAAAGCACGGGCTTTCCATTTTTACTGTTGAAACGCTTTCGGTAGTAAACCGCACTCTTGCTTTGGCCTTTTAACTATCGGGAACAAAAGCTTTCGGTGGTTAATGAGCGCTTGTCAGGCTCGCCTAAACCATCGAAACCTGAGATTCTGACTTTTGCTTGCCCAAACCAAATCCAAACTTTCTTTTGGGCTTATTTACAGAAAACAGACTTTCTAACCTACTTACAAAAATTTAGGAATAAAATTTAGACAAAACCTATCACCTCAAAAAGCAAAATTTCCACAAATTCATTTTGGGAGCTAACAGCTTCCAAGTGGACTTCTTATACATGTACACATGATGATGTGGCATCACTATATGTCCTAACACATGGAATCTTCACAATTCCGTATTGTGGCACTGGTGTGGTACTGGCGTGGATTCCCTTTGATGTGGCACTCATCTAACTAGACACCTGGCACTAATGTGGCAGATGAGCTAGCCATTGACGTGGTGTTGAAGTGGCAAACTACCTACCAAGGCATCAAGCCCCAATCCTTTGATCTTTAGCCATTGATCTTTGATGATCAACGGTAAGGATTTAACCTATTTTGCGTCCACTTTTATCCTCAACAAAATTTAATGCCTTTCACATGGTTCCATGGCTCTTCCATTCACATTCAAATTACATAAAAGTGATTTTTCAATATAAACCCTTCGAAGTAGAATTTCCTTATGAATGTAGGACATATCATTTTCATCATTTCTTCAGTCTAGTTATCCCAATCCTTCTTCACTAAGATTAACATTACTTATATCTACAATGTATTCATCATGTCCTCCTCATACCTATCTGACATCTCGTCTAACATCCATCACTCAAATTATTTTTGTTATTATGTAGCCCTGAATTCTCTTGGATTGATTGTTCACAATCATCATTACCTCACGAATTCTTATCAATGCACAGAACATTCTATTCTTCCAATGTCTAGTTCAGTTTGCGGTGTGGACACTTCCTCTATCTGTTCATATTCTTTTTGGTCCTGGAGGTCTCCCTATATTTTGACATCAATGACAACATGATTGTCACATTTCTTTCTACCTTTGACATCGATGACAACACTATTTTCAACATTTCATTCATCTTATGACATTAGTGTTCTATGTAAATTCTACAGTTACTAATATTCATTCTCATGTTTTTTGTAATCATATAATGAAAATCATTTTATTAATTCATATGTCTTATCAAATAAATAATATACAACTATCATTTTTCCTCCATAATTAATCCTAAGATATCCTTATCTAAGTGATGATTTCCATATTCCATTTGTGAGCCTATTTTATATTATAGGGCCCTTTTCATCATGAATAATCCATAAAGCATAAAATTTAAGGGAAAATACATTATTTTTCACATGTGGGCCATTGTAGGCCCTAATACAATCCCTAGTGTGCAAGGATTAGAATGTCTAAGGTTCGTTATAAATGTCCCATGTGATTGTTTCAAGCCCAATGCATGATGGCCCATGATTTATAAAATCTTTATTCATGCCTATGTGGGTTTGGGACCATATCTAAGGCCCATGAAACATCAAATCATGTTTTAGGACCTATATTGGAATTCCTCCTCATGCCATGTCTAGGGTCTATAATACCCTTTTATGGAGAGAAAAACATTATAACATCACTATTATTATACTCTTTCACCAAATATTACCTTTAGAGGGCATGTAGGGTTGTTTGGGATCCTATTCATGGCTCGTGAGACCTAAAAACATCTTATGGGCTATATGATGTTGGTGTTCCTTCTCGAAGTATCATGTTGACACCTTTGTTTTGTTACCTTGCAATAGAAAATTTTAACTTATGAAAACATCATGAAGAAGATTATGAAACAAACAAATGGATCATGCATGAAATTTATTGATCCAGGTGGATATCGGTGGCCACCCACCTTTTTCGACTGGCTCAAAACAATTTTCTAACAAATTTGGGAATTTACTATTTTTAGCAGGTTTTAACTTCCGGGGCCATTTTGAGGGCCCGAATGAAGGTTTTTTGAGATAGAGGTTCTCAATGATATCCAAGGTAAATATTGAGCCCCAAAAATGAATCTCCTCGATGATACCATTCCAACAAGCTATCACATGCCTAAAACGGAGATCGTATGCAAAAGTTATGACCCTGAGAATTTGATGTACTCACTTATCCAAACAGGGCCCACATGAATTTTGGCGCTTCATCTCCTAGGGTTAGGTTTTTGGATGTATAGGGTTTTGGGAATAACGGTTTATTTTAAAAATGCCTTCAGGGCCTCATTGTAATCATCTTCTTGCGAATGCGAGTAGTCATCACATCTCTTCTCAGAGATAAGTTGCCACCATTCTAGCGAGTCTTTCACTCTATATTTTTACAATCTCTGTACATTTCTTTCATTAATAGAAATCGTGTATTACTGTATATTTGTGTTTATGGTTGCATCTCTGATAATTTTTTGTTATATTATTGAATATCTGTGATATCTCTATGCATTTCTTTGTTATATCTCCGCTCTCATTTCATGCCRAAAATAATCCGTATCATTGATGGTTAAAAAATTGGCAACTGAGAATTTGGGAATMTGCTCTCGCATGAAAATGTACATGTTATTCAAAATGTGCACATGTTCATTTTAAAATACCCTTAATKCCTTTTGAACTACCATGCTACTGCCTTTTGAAATACTATGCATACTACCATGAAGATTTCCAAATAAGAATTAAAAATAAACATTCATGCATTAATAATGAGAACCCATTATTTTTAACAAAAAATCATAAAAATTATATAAGAAATTTCCACCCCTAAAATGTATCAAGAGTAATTTAGTAATTTGTTTATAATATTTTATCCCAACATCCATTTTTGGTATTACTTACATACTTGGAAAGATCTTGAAGACATATACAACTTTTATGTTATCAAGTTTCTATGTTTACTAATATGTATTTTCTTGTTTTCAAAATAATATAAAAAAAATCTTTTGATAGGAAAAATAGTATTTTCAATTGTTGGTCCCGAGATATGATCAGTTTTATGACAGTTATAGACACTTTTGTTGAATGTACATATGTGTTTTTCATGTTTTGGAGAAGCTTTTTGAAGAATTTTGTGCTAAAACGGTATGATCTACACCAGGTATGTATGATTCATGTTTAATACTGATATTGAGTATAATTCAACACTTTTTTATGTTTCCAAGGATCTAATTCACGTTTTTTGGTGTTACAGGGAAAAAATGCATCATGTTTCTACTTCCAGCACTCAGTCCAGCACTCCTTCCAGTACTCGATCTGGTACCCGGTCCGACACTTCGTCCAACACAATGTCTTGCACAAAAACGGTGGGCGATTTGGCGGTTATGGTATTGGCGGCCAGTGGTGGGAAAATTAGGAACATGAGTTTTTCTCATGCTTGCCCCCTCCAGCTACTGAATCCTTGACAACTTAGTTTAAGTTGTTAAGAAGGGCGATTATTGGCTCACTCTATTTCGGTAGTTAGGGCACCATTAATGTAATTTTACGATTTTAGAAGTGGTTTGACCCTCCTATGGTCGACCACTTGGTCTATAAATCTTATAAATATC
>JZKD02S1538828.1:0-10468 GCA_000966675.3 Picea glauca | reverse complement strand
GTTATTTTATATTATACTAATGTGACTACATGTGTACTGTATTTTTCAGATACTTTCGAAGTTATATAAATATATGTTAATTTATTAATTGATAATGCATCTTTTACATATCTGAAATATTGCAGTTGAAACACCACAAGTCTATGTGGTGCAATGGTCGTAAATTTCGCATCAAACAATTGGATGAAACAAGGAAAAATTCTGATAGTGGGATAACTGTAGTATTCCAGGTTACTAATGTTTCCTCTAGTAGTGACATACATCCCCGAGAATCTGAAAATAGATACTATGGGTATTTAAACGATATACTTGAGTGTGACTTTAATTCCTTCAACTTAGTTAAGTTCGATTTCAAATGGTATAGGTTACAAATGCATAAACATTATGAGGCAAGAACTGTTATTCAACATGCCAACAGATTTCCAATGATTAAAACAATGATGTTTGAAAGAGAACATGATCGCTATGTTTTTCCAAGCCAATGTGAATAGGTCTTTTTCTCAAATGTTCTAGGTGAGAGGGATTGGTCATTTGTTGTTAGATATTGTCCAAGAGGAAGGCCAATTAAGTATACTGATTTACAGGAAGAATATGATATTGAATATCAAGAAGATGATTCGACAGAATATTAGACAGAGATGGAAGATCATGGAGGGTCAACATATGAAGAAGACAAAGAAGATCATGATCTAGGCGTAGGAGACAATATTGCAATTCCTAATGATGATGTCGATGAAAATATGCTCGAAAATGACATGGATGACGATGATGATATCATCAATCCTTTCAACATCGTTTCAGAACCTGATGATGATATAGATGTCGAGTTCGATGAAGAAGATCAAAATAGAGAATAAGGATGATTACACAGATGCTGAGGTTAGATTAGGTATGTGATTATATAATATTTTAATTTGTATGAATTATTCTCTTAAAATAATTTACTTTTAATGTCATGGGTTAATTACATGTTTTTAAGTTTTATGTGACGTCTTTATATAATAGGTTACATGTTGCTTAATTATTATTTGAAACCTGAAAATAGTTTTCAATATAGTAAAGTACATGGTAGACTAAAAATATCATTTAGAAACACATAATTTCATGTAACTTCATTAATTTTTGTTTTTTTAGTTTCTATGCATGAATCTTAATAGGACGTTGCTTTTGATTATTTTATATTTTATAGATTGGGTTTTGGGGATAAATTGAGAGTGATGTGAGGGGGAGGGGAGGGGCCATGTGAGCTTCGACCTTCACGTGGTTGTCCTTGTTCAATAGAGGATAAATTATTCTTGAAACCAAGAGAATCTCTTTAATTTTTTATACCATCATGATCGTATAAGATTTCATCAATATTGTTACCTATTTGAATCTTCTTAGAATTGAGATTCATTACATAGTCGTTGAAAAAAGACAAAAGACTTATGTAAAGGATATTAATTTGGTCTTTCTATGGGACATTTTATGCCATTAGTATGTAATTTTGTACAAAAATAATGGATCTTAGGGAATACACCATAGTCAAGGAACGAGGAACGAGGAACGAGGAATGAGGAACAAAAAATGCATGAGGACTAGACACCGACAAGAGGAACCTGCGAATGGGGCCAACGTTGAAATTTTTTCAAACAGTTTCTGTATGCACTAAAATTTGTCATGGATAGACTATTGGCATGCCTTAACAATATGAAAGGGTTTTTGGACTCAAATTTGAGTGACACACCCACTTTCTTCCATCATCAGTTCATCATGGAAACCATAAACCCTAATTTTCATATGTTCTAGTAGATATGTTAATGACTCCAAGTTTCACATTTCTATTTGACTGAAGGTCCAACTAGCTTGCAAAGTATCAAATTGATATTTCAAGTTGATAAACCAAATATGAAATGAATCCAAGAATCATTTGATATCGTCGCAAGAGAGACNAATGTCATGGGTTAATTACATGTTTTTAAGTTTTATGCGACATTTTTATATCCTAGGTTACATGTTGTTTAATTATTATTTGAAACCTGAAAATAGTTGTCAATATAGTGAAGTACATGGTAGACTAAAAATATCATTTAGAAACACATAATTTCATGTACCTTCATTAATTTTTGTTTTTGTAGTTTCTATGCATGAATCTTAATAGGATGTTGCTTTCGATTATTTTATATTTTATAGATTGGATTTTGGGGATCAATTGAGAGTGATGTGAGGGGGAGGGGAGGGGCCATGTGAGCTTCCACCTTCACCTGGTTGGCCTTGTTCAGTAGAGGATAAATTATTCTTGAATTCAAAAGAAGCTCTTTCATTTTTTATACGATCATGATCGTATAAGATTTCATCAATATTGTTACCTATTTGAATCTTCTTGGAATTGAGATTCGTTACATAGTCGTTGAAAAAAGACAAAAGACTTATGTAGCAGATATTAATTTGGTCTTTCTATGGGACATTTTATGACATTAGTATGTAATTTTGTACAAAAATAATGGATCTTGGGGACTACACTGTGGTCAAGGAACGAGGAACGAGGAACGATGAACGAGGAACAAAAAATGCACGAGGACTAGACACCAGCAACAGGGACCTGCGAATGGGGCCAACATTGAAATTTTTTCAAACAGTTTCTATATGCACTGAAATTTGTCATGGATAGACTATTGGCATGCCTTAACAATATGGGAGGGTTTTTGGACTCAAATTTGAGTGACACACCCACTTTCTTCCATCATCAATTCATCATGGAAACCATAAACCCTAATTTTCATATGTTCTAGTAGATATGTTAATGATTCCAAGTTTCATATTTATATTTGACTGAAGGTCCAGCTAGCTTGCAAAGTATCAAATTGAGATTTCAAGTTGATAAACCAAATATGAAATGAATCCAAGAATCATTTGATATTGTTTCAAGAGAGACAAATGTAAATAATGTTGCGACGAATTTTCTATACTATCGACGAAAAAAGTTCGTCGATAATTTTATGCCATTAGTATGTAATTTTGTACAAAAATAATGGATTTGGGGACTGCACCATGGTCAAGGAACAAGGAATGGGGAACAAAAATTGCACAAGGACTAGACACCGACAACAGGAACCTGCGGATGGGGCCAACATTGAAATTTTTTCAAACAATTTCTGTATGCACTGAAATTTGTCATGGATAGACTATTGGCATGCCTTAACGATATGGGAAGGTTTCTGGACTCAAATTTGAGCGACACACCCGCTTTCTTCCATCATCAATTCATCATGGAAACCATAAACCCTAATTTTCATATGTTCTAGTAGATATGTTAATGATTCCAAGTTTCATATTTGTATTTTTCTGAAGGTCCAACTAGCTTGCAAAGTATAAAATTGAGATTTCAAGTTGATAAAACAAATATGAAATGAATCCAAGCATCATTTGATATCACTGCAAGAGAGACAAATGTAAATAATGTTGCGACGAATTTGCTATACTATCGATGAAAAAAGTTCGTCGATAATTTTATGCCATTAGTATGTAATTTTGTACAAAAATAATGGATCTTGGGGACTACACCATGGTCAAGGAACGAGTAACGATGAACGAGGAACGGAAATTGCATAAGGACTAGACACCGACAACAAGGACCTGCGAATGGGGCCAATGTTGAAATTGTTTCAAACAGTTTCTGTATGCACTGGAATTTGTCATGGATAGACTATTGGCATGCCTTAACGATATGGGAGGGTTTTTGGACTCAAATTTGAGTGACACACCCACTTTCTTCNCACATAATTTCATGTAACTTCATTAATTTTTGTTTTTGTAGTTTCTATGCATGAATCTTAATAGGACGTTGCTTTCAATTATTTTATATTTTATAGATTGGGTTTTGGGGATCAATTGAGAGCGATCTGAGGTGGAGGGGAGGGGCCATGTGAGCTTCCACCTTCACGTGGCTGGACTTGTTCAATAGAGGATAAACTATTCTTGAAACCAAGAGAATCTCTTTCATTTTTTATACCATCATGATCGTATAATATTTCATCAATATTGTTACCTATTTGAATCTTCTTGGAATTGAGATTCATTACATAGTCATTGAAAAAAGACAAAAGACTTATGTAGCAGATATTAATTTGGTCTTTCTATGGGACATTTTATTCCATTAGTATGTAATTTTGTACAAAAATAATGGATCTTGGGGACTACACCATGGTCAAGTAACAAGGAATGAGGAACGATGAATGAGGAACAAAACATGCATGAGGTCTAGACACCGACAATAGGGACCTGCGAATGGGGCCAACGTTGAAATTTTTCAAACAATTTCTGTATGCACTAAAATTTGTCATGGATAGACTATTGGCATGCATTAATGATATGGGAGGGTTTCCGGACTCAAATTTGAGTGACACACCCACTTTCTTCCATCATCAATTCATGGAAACCATAAACCCTAATTTTCATATGCTCTAGTAGATATGTTAATGATTCCAAGTTTCATATTTGTATTTGGATGAAGGTACAACTAGCTTTAAAAGTATCAAATTGATATTTCAATTTGATAAACCAAATATGAAATGAATCCAAGAATCATTTGATATTGTCGCAAGAGAGACGAATGTAAATAATGTTGCGACGAATTCGCTATACTATCGACGAAAAAAGTTCGTCGATAATTTTATGCCATTAGTATGTAATTTTTTACAAAAATAATGGATCTTGGGGACTACACCATGGTCAAGGAACAAGGAACGAGGAATGATGAACAAGGAACGAAAATTGCTCGAGGACTAGACACCGACAACAGAGACCTGCGAATGGGGCCCAAGCTGAAATTTTTTCAAACAGTTTTTGTATGCACTAAATTTTTTCATGGATATACTATTGGAATGCCTTAATGATACAGGAGGGTTTCTAGACTCAAATTTGAGTGACACACCCACTTTCTTCCATCATCAATTCATCATGGAAACCATAAACCCTAATTTTCATATGTCCTAGTAGATGTGTTAATGATTCCAAGTTTCATATTTATATTTGACTGAAGGTCTATCTAGCTTGCAAAGTATCAAATTAATATTTCAAGTTGATAAACCAAATATGAAATGAATCCAAGAATCATTTGATATTGTCGCAAGAGAGACGAATGTAAATAATGTTGCGATGAATTTGCTATACTATAGACGAAAAACATTCGTCGATAGTTTTATGCCATTAGTATGTAATTTTGTACAAAAATAATGGATCATGGGGACTACACCATGGTAAAGGGACAAGAAACGAGGAACGAAGAACAAAAATTGCACGAGGACAAGACACTGACAACAGGGACCTGCGAATGGGGCCAATGTTGAATTTTTTTCAAACAGTGTCTGTATGCACTGAAATTTGTCATGGATAGACTATTGGCATGCCTTAATGATATGGGAGGGTTTCTAGACTCATATTTGAGTGACACACCCAATTTCTTCCATCATCAATTCATCATGGAAACCATAAACCCTAATTTTCATATGTTCTAGTAGACATGTTAATGATTCCAAGTTTCATATTTGTATTTGACTGAATGTCTAGCTAGCTTGCAAAGTATCAAATTGATATTTCAATTTCATAAACCAAATATGAAATGAATCCAAGCATCATTTGATATTGTCGCAAGAGAGACGAATGTAAATAATGTTGCGATGAATTTGTTATATTATCGAAGAAAAATGTTCATCGATAATGTTATGCCATTAGTATGTAATTTTATACAAAAATAATGGATCTTGGGGACTACACCATGGTCAAGGAATGAGTTTTATTGGACTAATCGGTAGATGCAGACACTAAATGATATCCCTAGATCCACCTAGATCTATAACAAAACACACCAGAACATGACGCTTTCCTTAANAGCAACATGCAAACCTATCGCAACCCATATATGGTGCAACCTACGAGAATTAGTCATTCTCGCACCCTGCCTATATAGCAACCTGCGAACTTCCTTTTTTATAGGGTTTTTACAAAGGAAAATGCAACTTCTTTTCTTAGAAACAGTTCTTCTCCCTTCCTTCTTCAGGAACTCAGGCCACTGAACCCTCTGAAGACTACAGATAGGTTTACATCATTAATAGTCATAGGGATGATGAAAACAATGTGTAACAACAAGGAACGAGGAATGATGAACAAGGAACGAAAACTGCACAAGGACTAGACATCGACAACAGGGACCTGCGAATGGGGCCAACGTTGAAATTTTTTCAAACAGCTTTTGTATGCACTAAATTTTTTCATGGATAGACTATTGGCGTGCCTTAACAATATTGGAGGGTTTCTAGACTCAAATTTGAGTGACACGCCCACTTTCCTCCATCATCAATTCATCATGGAAACCATAAACCTTAATTTTCATATGTTCTAGTAGATATGTTAATGATTCCAAGTTTCATATTTGTATTTGCATGAAGCTCCAACTAGCTTGGAAAGTATCAAATTGATATTTCAATTTGATAAACCAAATATGAAATGAATCCAAGCATCATTTGATATCGTCGCAAGAGAGACGAATGTAAATAATCTTGNATTCCAAGTTTCATATTTGTATTTGACTGAAGGTATAGCTAGCTTGCAAAGTATCAAATTGATATTTCAAGTTGATAAACCAAATATGAAATGAATCCAAGCATCATTTGATATCATCGCAAAAGAGACAAATGTAAATAATCTTGCCACAAATTTGCTATACTATCGACGAAGAAAGTTCATTGATAATTTTATGCCATTAGTATGTAATTTTGTACAAAAATAATGGATGTTTGGGACTAGACCATGGTCAAGGATTGAGGAACGATGAAAGAGGAATGAAAATTGCATGAGGACTAGACACCGACAATAGGGACCAGTGAATGGGGCCAACGTTGAAATTTTTTCAAACAGTTTTTGTATGCACTGAAATTTGTCATGGATAGACTATTGACAAGCCTTAATGATATGGGAGGGTTTCTGGACTCAATTTTGAGTGACACACCCACTTTCTTCCATCATCAATTCATCATGGAAACCATAAAATCTAATTTTCATATGTTCTAGTAGATATGTTAATGATTCCAAGTTTCATATTTGTATTTGACTGAAGGTCCAACTAGCTTTCAAAGTATCAAATTAAGATTTCAAGTTGATAAACCAAATATGAAATGAATCTAAGGATCACTTTATATCATCTCAAGAGAGACGAATGTAAATAATGTTGCGATGAATTTTCTATACTATCGATGAAAAACGTTCGTTGATAAGTTTATTCCATTAGTATGTAATTTTGTACAAAAATAATGGATCTTGGGGACTACACCATGGTCAAGGAATGAAGAATGAGGAACGTTGAACGAGGAATGAAAATTGCACGAGGAATAGACACCGACAACAGAGACCTACGAATGGGGCCAACGTTGAAATTTTATATGTCTCATCAACCTTTAGTATTTGTCATTGTTTGGTCAGTTGTTATTCACTAAGGGGATAAGCTGAGGCATTCTTGAAATTTCCTTGAGATCTTCCAATATTTCCTTGTATTTTATTCTTCTAAATTTCATCAACTATCTACCATAACATCTAAGAAAGGAAATGATTTTTCTAATGGAATATTCCCACCAAATTAGAATTCAACCTTTGTCCCCTAGGGGCTTTGGAATTAGCTTCCATATTTTGGGGTGGATAACTTCCCCCACTCCCCTATTGAACAACGGGTTAGATTCCATATTTATAGGACCATGCAAATAATTCTTTCTATTCTTAAATAGGTTAATTGCTTAGCTAGCAATTCTATCCTCCACTCAATTCCCATTTATATGATGTGTTGAGGTTCATTATTCATTTGTACATTAATTTTTTGAGAGGGTATATGTTCCCTATATTTAAGAACAACTTAGTTAGTATGGTCATGGGATACCTTCATTGAATTTTACATTTACCAGTGGTAACATTGGTCAAGTCGTGTGATGGGTAATTTTCCTTCTCATCATTCACNTTATATGATGTGTTGAGGTTCATTATTCATTTGTACATTAATTTTTTGAGAGGGTATATGTTCCCTATATTTAAGAACAAATTAGTTAGTATGGTCATGGGATACCTTCATTGAATTTTACATTTACCAGTGGTAACATTGGTCAAGTCGTGTGATGGGTAATTTTCCTTCTCATCATTCACTTGAGTGGATTCTCCCCTTTGGGTTTAGTTATTAGTTTTGACTCTATATATAGCAACAAAAAACTTAGATTATCCATCTTCCAATGCTACAATGATCCACTATCAAACAATTTATTTCCTCTAAGCAATCCTATAGTTATATGAGAATTAAGGGTTAGGTATGGAGAGAATGGTGTTACATGGTTTTCAAGGAGTGTAGGGCTTATATTATGGTGCAATGTAGTGTAGCCTATAAGAACAATCTCTATGCCAAACCTCAAAATGGATAGTACCATATCTTAATGTTCATAAGACAAATATTATTTGTATGTTTCCTTTGTGGATTGTTGGCATGTTTTACAGGCAACATTTTCTTGTCATTGATGGCAAGATCAAAGTATGCAACGAAGGAAAAACAAGGACAAAGTAAGCTCAAGAGGAATTAGTGCAGAGTTAAACGCAGTGTGTAGGTGTGCACCAGGAATGAGGTAAACCCATTACCAAAGCTCAAGAGAGATAACATCAGGTGGATGAAAGGTTGAGGCCCTTGACACTTAGAAATTCTTCCAAGTAAGGAGGATGCGTAATCTCGAGAGGAGAAGCGTCAATGATCATTGGATCCTATCCTGACTTCCCGATGGCCGTCAGATCTGAATGCAGAAAAAAAGAACACGCAGAAGAGGAGGATAGATCTCAGGCGTCAGATCTGAGTGTAAGATCCGACCATCGTTGGATCAAGGAGAGCCTGCATGTTCATTAAAGAGCACGAAGTGACAAAATTGCGAAGCAGCGAAATCATGAAGTGGCGAAATCGCGAGAAGATCTGGACCGTTAATACACTAAGATTCTGGACTGTTGATCTAAGCTCAACCTCAAAGTTTCGCCTATTGCAGCTTGGAGTGACAAGAACCTCCATCGAAGGAATCGTGAGATGCGAATTCACGATGAGATCTAGACCGTAGATTCATCGAGATCGTGGATCGGTTATCTCAGCTCTATCTCAGAGTTTCACGAATCGCGACTTGGAGAGGCAAGAAACAATACCATAGGATTGTTGAAATCGTGATATGCAAAATCGCGATATGATCTAAACCGTTGAATCAAGATCACATTTGGACCATCAATCCAACTAATGTCAGCAAACCACATCATCTAAGAACACATGGCACAACCAGGCAATGACAAGTGTCAAACTAATTCAACATTTCAGGCACATGTAAGTTACAAATCAGAGTGACACGTGGAAGTTATTCGGCACGTGTCAATCCACGTGTGACATCGACAAGTTTACATCACTTCAGAGTTTTGGAAATGAGGAGTTGGAGATGCATAAGAACATTCACCACAGGAATGCCGAAATCGCGATATGCGAAATCACGATTTAATTGTAGCCGCCAGATCAAGGTGCGATCTGGACTGTCAATTTGACTCCATTTCAGAGTTTCTAACAATTTGGAGAGGCAAGAACTCCTACCATAGGAGTCCCGAAGTCACGATCCCCGATATCGTGATATACAAAATCACGAAGAGATCAGGACTGTCGAATCACTTAGAGTGTGGACTGTTGATCCAACGGTGTTGGTAAATATGATCACGATCGGAGGGATAATGTTTCCCCTCATAGACTAACTGCTGGAAACCATTGATGATCTCTGCCAAAGGATTCGAGGAGACTCTATGTGATCGCCAAAGGAGATGAAGAGTCTCCAAGCTTCGTCCAGTGAATCAAGACAACTTTTAGAGGGATTGACAGGTGGATGAGCATTGAAGTCTATAGCTGAAAATATAAAGAATAAGCTCGTCGAAGACAGAGAGGACGAAGAGCCTCAAATGCCAGAGAAGCTGAGATAGAACACCCAGTGATGTTGAATGCATGATAAAAAACTATCGAAGAAGTTGAAGAGTCGCGATGATGATGAGGCAGAGCACTCAAGATGTGGACGAATTTGTCGCGGAGTAATCATGCAAAGGCATTGTGAATATTGCATGCACAAAGACAACATAGACTATAAGAATGATGAACAAAGAAGAGATAAGCGTTGTCACTGTGCAGGAGAATTTAGGGGTGTGCAAGGAGGCAGAGTGCAGGAGCAGAAATGCACAGCTGAGGAATGGTGCATTGAAGGGATATGGCGCATAGAGAAAAAAAGGCATAAGAACAGAAAGTGCAAGGGGTGTGCAGAAGACACTGATGCAGTCAGGGCAGAGCAGTGTAACAAAATAGTGACAAGGCTGGTAAGCCATTGAATAACTTTATATCACTGTAATAAGTTTTAGTAACAAAGAATTTTTAATTCAGGGTGGTTGGGAGGTTCTAGGGAGGACT
>JZKD02S1538817.1:0-10468 GCA_000966675.3 Picea glauca | reverse complement strand
TATATATTGTATAATATATATAAATTATATTAAAAAATAAAAAATAAAAAAAAAATCTCACTCACCACTACACTATCGCATGCAAAGTGGAGAGGAGAGGATCACACACACAGGTGGAAGGGAGAGGGGGACGAGATAAGGAGGGAGAGGATGATGAGGGAGAGGTGCATGGGAGGAGGGCACATAGTTTCACACTCACGACTACACTATCGCACAGAGAGTGGAGAGGAGAGGAGCACGCACACAGAGTGGAAGGGAGAGGAGGATAGGAGAAGGAGGGAGAGGAGGAGAAGGAGGGAGAGGCACATGGGAGGAGGGAAAATAGGAGGAGGGCACACGGTTTTTCACTAGAGGAGGGTGTTATCACCATATAATCACCAGATGGTGTCTGAGTTTCAGAATTTTAATGAAGGATTAAATCTCCATAGAGATGTGATAATTTGGAGGACCTGGCTATACCTGGTAGCATATCGATGAAATAACGGAGATATGAAGAGTACAACTCAGCATACCATTGATCTCGAAAGCGAACCTGATCAACGACTGAGACGTGTATCGGATATGTAACCAATGCAAAGATTAAGCAGTCGAGGGTGGGTCGGGGAAAAACATCATGTTTTTTTGCAGGACGTGTGGTGCCATTAGAGGTACAATAGAGGAGAGGGTTGTCTGAACAAAACCACTTTTTTCAACCTTCGATGACAGAGTTTCCAGGAAAGACGCTGACTGTAGATCTTGAAATGACCCAAGTCAATGACCGAGGCACATTTCGACAATCGAAGTAGCGTGAGACTTAGCAGACAAAGGATGGACCGGAGAAAACTACCCTGGTTTAAGTTGTGGACACGTGGTGTCCTGAGAGAAACATTGGGGGAAAGGGCGGTTCATCCAAAACGTTTTCCTCCAAACCCCGATGGAAATAGATGCCTATAAAAGGAGGAACCCCAGGCATTATTCTATGACAATTTGAAGCGTTCAAACGTTCAAAAATTTGGCGCAAAGCTTCCATTCAAATTTCAAAGTTCAGAACCGAACCAGACCAGTTTTCTCTCTTCCTATCAATAATTCTTCACCATGGTTTCCAACCCTACTGTTTTATCCATGAGTGAACCAGATATTTCCTTCAGGGAGGAAGCCCTAATTGACAAATATTTTGACATTTTCGACACAGAGAAAGCAGTCTCGCCTGATTTTGTGTCTAAAGAAAATTTGTTGAACAATGTTGGATCCCACATACCCTTTTTTGAAGCGGCTCAAGCCTCCTTCGCCCCTTAGGTTGTAGAAACAGTCTTCCCATTCCCTGAATTTGGAAGTTGGTGTGCAGAGTGATATTCCCAGGGAGAAAGAGTCATTTAAAAAAAATTAGGGTAAGATGTTCTGTGTAAAGTAGACGGTCTATCGCTTCGACATGCTCTCAATATACCAGACGCCTCCCCCACAGTGTTAGAACCATTTGAGGAATATAGAATGATTACTATTTATAGAGAATGCTTGACCAAGATAAAAAACTTGTTTCTGCAAACCATAGTCAAGCCTGAACATCATTCAAAGAGTCTATCCTTGACTGTTAGTATAAGAGTCATGATCGTCGAAGTCCAGTGGGCTTGTTCTCTGTTGAGTCAAATTCTAGGTCTAGACAATGACAAGTTTGTGGTAGAGGTTATGTTAGGGTTCCTGTTGATTTTCTTCCTGTCTGGTCAGTTAGTCAGTGTCAGTTTTGATGAATTTATTGCAGAAAATATACATCAACAACTGGTTAATTTTAGCTCATTAAGACATTTCAGATACTACTCTCACCTGTTGAGAATGTTTCTGGGATCTAACAATAGCGTGCTTCCTGAGGATGCATTTATTTAGACCGAGTGTAAAAATATCACCATGCTCATCTTCATCAAGAAGATCATGTCCAGGATATACAGTCTCATTTTTGGTTCAGATCTGCCAAGAGTCTTAGAAGAAATGAAGAGTTCGTTGCATCCGAGTTCCGAGAACATGATGGGAGACTGGATGCTTTTCACTCAATCCACCGTGATTTGGGTATACGGATGCCAGGAAGGACCTCATATTTTACTAGTTTTTCTGACTCCCAGGATATTTTCTTTGTAATTTATAAGAAAAAGGGTCATCTCAGAGACTATCATTTCCTCAAAGCTCACAAGGCTTCTACTTTGAAATTCTCATTCGTGGTAGGTCCCTTTGTGGTGAAGAGAAAGTCGTGTTTGCCTCATATTCAATCCAAACTCAACGAATTTGGATTCACATAGTTGCAAGGAAGAAGATATGATCCACATCAGATTATATCAAAGAGGAGATTGGTAAGAAGACAAGGCCCTTATGAGCACGAGCACGTTAAATGATTAGATAAGTTGGCCAATCTAGAGACTTGTATAGAGATGGAGGTCACCATACATCATGATAAAAAAAAATTAGCAGAGCTTACTTTTCAGAAAATCTCAGCACAAAAACCCTCACCCAGGTTGATTGTCAAAGCTCCTAAAATGAGCATTTTCAATAAGAGAAGTAGTTTAGAAGCCCTACAGGCTAGTAGCCTGCAAGACACCCTCAAGAAAATGAGAGCCACATAAACCTCTCCATTTATTTAATTGGAAGAGGAAGAGAAGAAAGGAAAGACATGCATGGAGATGGTAGATACTATGGCCCAGAATGAAGAAATCAATCCAGAAAACAAGCCACATAATGAAGGTAGCATGAAGGTTTTTAGTAATAGGAAACACATATTCAGCCAGACTCCTGGGACAGTTTATCAATCTAAGGAGGATTTTCTAAATCAGTATGTTGTGAAAGGGAGTATGGCCAATAGTGAAATAAGGGAGATTTTACCCAAAGTAGAAGGGACATCCCAGCGTAAGGCTCACCTACTCTCAATTAGAGATGTCGAGAAAAAGACATTCAACATTGTAGTGGCTAATAATGATAAGGTATTTGAGTTCAAGGTACACTATGAAAACATTGGCGTCCCTGATAAAGTAAAATTCCACAAAAATTTCAGTGATATGTTGTATGCTGATTACCTAAGCTTAGCTCTGATGGTTGCAAGATTGACAACACATGCATTGAAGCTAGATGGGAAACTGAAACAAGAAAAGGTGTCCAACAAAGCTTGGATGATGCAGGTAAAGAGATTAGAGTCTGAAGGTCCATAGGGGCTGAAAGATTCTCTAGATGACAAGGACAAAATGATCCAAAGCTTGAATAAATGGTTGAAGATGTCACCTACAGACCATCTGCAGATAGCAGAATTAACTGCTTTGGAGCAGGAAAAAGAAAATTTCAGACAAGAGGCACTAGACTATAAGGCTAAATTACTACAATTGGAGAAAGAGAAAGAAAATTGGTCACAAATGTAGGCAATGACATCAGGTATGGAAATTATTAAGCCTGCTGATGTAGAGGCTGGATCAAGTGCTGAGGGATTAGTTCAGAATATGTCCTAGGTGACCTTGAAAACAAGTGAGATCAAGAGTCTCAAAGAAAACTTAGAAAGGTTGAAACAATATATGAAGGTGAAGGATGAGAAATTGGCTCAACTCCACAGAGAGAACCAAGACCTACAGGAAAGAGTGAACAAGCTAAAAACCAGATTGAAGGGAAAAATGCTACTATAGGGAGCCAAACATGTAATATGGGACATGATTTCTACGGAGGTTGCTAAGTTAATAAGTTATCTGAATTTTATCAACGACAAAGACAACATGACTGCTACAGCTCAGAATAGATGCACTGTTGTAAATGAAGTGTTAGCAAAGAAGCCCTCATAATGGGCCCAAAATTCCATCAACTTACTAAATGCTATACCAATTGTTGATCTTCAGACAATCGGTGTGAAAGCTAGGACTGCATTAATCATTTCATCCAGGAGAATCATTTTCAAGCACAACCTACTCAGATCGGTCCAGAACAAATCTGTGCAAATGGAGCATAGCATATAGGAGTTTAAGGATGCCTTTGAACAATTGTTTGCTAAGGGCCTCCCCTCATTTTGGGATGGTAAAGGCTCATTATACAATCAAGAAGATTATGACACTCTCCTCATGCAGTGAAGGATGGACCATTCCAGGTTTGAAGATATGGAAGAAAGTTTGAAAGGCCCTAGCTTGGTAGAACATTTAGCTACTGATTTCAAAATTCTAAACAAGTTCAAAATAGTGAAATTCAACGTGCCAACCATGTCCTATGCTACGTGCATTGAATTGGAAATTTTGATTAAATAAATGATGGATTACGAAATCCCCTCTGATGTGCAATGGAAAGAACTCGTGCGGTTGTGTAAGACAAAGTACAATGTCCCCAGAACCAACAGGTGATTTCCAGTTGTCACCAATCTTGCAGATCCAATAGAAGCACAGAGCAGAACAAATGGCATGGAAGAAGTCAGGTGATAAGAGAGACTATTCATGATGTTGAAACGTTTCTTTTTTTGCTAATTATTGTAAATCGTTTCGTATACCGAAACTGACATTCGAAACTGTTACAGAAGCTAAAACATTTCAGTTTCAATTATTTTTGATCAAATTGTATAAGTACTAAGAGACTTGAATTAATTAATGTTGGCATAAGTGCAAGAGCACCTTTTGGCTGTATCAAACTTTATTTGTAAATTTTCTGAATCTGAATTGAATACAAATGCAAAAGATTTTGAAGTCTCTATGAAAATATTCTAACGGGTGGTGATATGAGCTTTGTTTCCTTTTATTGTATGTGTTTCTTGTAGCCTGTCATTTAATTTACATTTTCTACTATTTAAATTGGAGATTTTAAAGGCCCATAATGCGTCTTGTGATGCTCTTGGCTTAAGCAATTTAAACTATGTGATTGTCTTCTCAACTTATTCAAAATTTATTTCAGTAATGTTCTGATGCAGTTATTTGTTTTCTTCATCTTCCTAGACATCTCTTTATTTCAAGAATAACTCAGATCCATCACCTTATTTAGCCTTTGTCCTCTGGAGAGTTCTATCAGTCGATGCATTTTTTTCGTTCACTTTCAGAATTTTGACTCCATATCCCATAGTGTTCCCCCCCTTCTTTGCCAACAATTTTATTAAAAATCCCCAAAACAAACCAAATCTAGCCACCGATTTCCATAGATATATCAAATGACATGAGAGATCCCTCTCTGAGTTGAGCAGGCTAGTGCCTCAACTCTAAAGATGGTTGAAATAGTTACCTCTGTCATTTGTCTATTCATCTGGACAAAATTTATAGAGTGCTAACATTCTGGCGCTGTTGTCGGGGACGGAATTGAAAAATTTTCCCTGGGAAAATGACTTAAAGATTTAGTTTGATCCTTGAGGGTGATAGTGGACCAAATACCTTATTGGATGAGATTATTATTACCCTGGCGACTCCATTACTTAGAGAGAAGTTTTACTACACTGTGTAAGATAGAAATCCTGGCTCCTAAGAAAATCCACACTAGGAGAAACCTAGACCCCAAACCTGCAATCCCTGTCTCTAGCCCTGAAAATATTGGTTGAAGAATAAAAGAAAAGACAATAACCCCTGTGTTACGTCCAGACCTATATTCTTCCTTACCTAGAGACGGATTTACCAATATCGAATAACTTGAGTTTGATCTAAAATTCGAACACTCCATGTTCAGAACTAGGTTTGAATCCCATTTAGACGAGACCATATTTGACAAAAAAAGATTCCAAGATTTGATTCTAGCCACCTCTGTCAATCCTGTAGTGACTCTTGTCTGAAACCGATAGCCACTCTGACCCCTCACAACAACTATGGCAGTTAGATTTTCTCCTCTCATACCGCCTTCTCTATTGCATGACTTACCCTAGGACTACAACCTAAGGATTAAGCTATATGTTGCTGAAGGTAACATATCAGCCCAGAAGCAACTGGACTGGTTCAATGATTTCATAGACTTAGAAGAGGTGGATTTCGCAGATGTGAAAATGAGGTTGTTTACACAAATCCTTGCAGGAGATGTAAGAAAATGGTTCAGAGCCCTTGCACCAGGAAGTATCGCAGATTTCACATCTTTTGAGACACTCTTCCTTTCCAGATGGGGAGATAAGAAAAAACCCCTTCAGTTGTTGACACAATACAACAATATGAAGAGGTCGTCTGAAGAAACAGTGGATGATTTCTCAGCTAGATTCATGAAAGTATATAATGCGATTCCTGATGAAGTAAAACCCCCACCCAAAGATGCTTAGCTCATATATGCTAATTCTTTCGAAAGTGATTTTTCTTTATTATTGAGAGAATGAAGATTTGCCATGTTAGATGATATGATGATAGATGCCATTGAATTTGATGTAAACCTAATGGCTTCAAGAAAAATGAAATCTAATTCTGACAGAAACATGGGCAAAGATCAGGATAAAGCACAAACTTCCACATCACAAACATCAGAAGAAAGATTCAAAGCGATGATGAGAAACATGGAAAGGATGATGGAAATAATGGCATTGGGAAACAAACCCAACCCTAGAGAACAGGCCAGTGACCCACCTAGAAATCTGAGAAGACCCATCGGTCCACAAATCAGGCAAAGAGAGCATAGAAACTAGGGTAATCAGGCAGCTCAAGTAGACCAAACAAATCAGGGAAATCAAGGAAATCAGGGAGAACAACAAATAAGGCCTCCTTTTCAAAATAATTGTGTGAATGAAGATTATGATGGATATTTTGAAGATAATGTGAACTACTATGATGACAAAGAAAATGAGGTGTTTTTGACCAAAGAAGAACACGACCAGTTCATGGATGTGAGTGAAATATTTTTGTAAGATGAAGGGGAGAGGATATCAGTAGAAAGAGAAGATTATGAGACTAGATTGCAAAACACCATCATGCAATTCCAAAGGCAATACAATCTCCGAAATCAAAAGGTGCCTCCAAATCCTCCGAAAGGTAATCTCCCAAAGGTAAACTCCACCAAAGATGCTCAGAGTAATGTGCCCTCTTCTAGTCAGCCCAAAAAATACTCCATGGGAAAAGATCCAACTGCAAAGGATTCCACTTTGAAAGACTCTGTTGCAAAGGATGCTGTGGATAAGGGCAAGTAGAAAGAGGAACCGTAGAAGAAAATATTGACAAGAAAAGAAACTGTCACTAAAGAGGTAGAAAAAAATTCGTCCTCTTTTGACTTCGAAAGTGAGATGGCTAAGATTAAAATTTCAACACCATTTAACGAATTGATCAGAAATAGCGAATATAGAAGTCAGATCATTAAGATGCTTAAGATGGGACAGACCTTTGATACTCTGAACATACAAGATGATCACCCAACCATCTTATTTGGGCCGAGAGTAGAATAAAGAAGTGAAAGTGAAGAAGTTCCTCCTTTCTATGTCATCTTAAAAATCCATTACATGACTTTACATGATGCTATGCTAGACTTCGAAGCATCTCACAACCTGATGCCTAAAGTGGTTATGGACCAACTAGGCCTTGAGTTCACAAGACCCTATAAAGATTTGTTCTCTTTTGACTCAAGGAAGGTGAAATGCCTTGGCATGATAAAAGACATGGTCATTTCTCTGGCACAAATCCTAGCGAAGAATATGGTGATGGACGTGGTGGTCACTGATATTCCTCCAAAATTCGGCATTCTGTTGTCTAGGTCATGGGATGCAAAACTGAAAGGAACCCTCCATATGGACATGTCATATGCCACTATTCCTATCTTTGGTAAAGACATAAGATTGTAAAGGGAAGTTCTAATGAAATATATGGTCAACAAAAAATTGCAACCTACCAACCATCCTATCTAATAAGTAAGCACTGAGTTGGGGTCTTCCATTTTCTTCAATGATATATGCTCTAGAGCAGAAGAGACGAAAATAGTCATGGCAGATAAAGGTATACCAGGGAAACAGTTAGAGGAAATTTTAGAACAACAGGATGACCCAGAAGACCAGATATGGAAAATGAACTTCGATGGAGCTACATGTAGAGAAGGAGTTGGAGCTGGCATGTGGATAAATCATCCCAAAGGAGATGCAAAATTGTGCTCTTACAAACTCATTTTTGAATGCACAAATAATATGGCAGAGTATGAAGAGTTAATATTGGGATTGAAATTTTTGGAAGAGTTGGGTGCCAAAAGGATTGCTGTACTTGAAGATTCTGAACTCATCATAAATCAAATGAAAGGCATCTACCAGACTAGACATCCTAGACTGAGGGCTTACAAAAATCTGGTGTTAGAACTCCTTGAGAAATTTTCAGAATGCAACCTTTCAAAAATTCCAAGGGAAGAAAATTAGGTTGTCGATGCACTGGCCACTTCAGCAGTAGTTTTCAAAGTCCCCATTTTTGCCGAAAAAAGATACAAGGTTAAAGTCATGTACAAACCAACAATACCAGACAATATGAAACACTGGCAAGTCTTCGAGGACGATAAATAGATAGAAAGCTTCCTCAGGATGGAAAATGAGTTAGAGAATTTAAGCATTGATGATGAATATAGAGACGATGAAGTAGATGAAGCTGCTTTCAACGAAGAAGGATACTTTGACAATAAAATTGCTGGCAGAGATATTGTGCAACTAAAGAGAAACATTATCCTCAAAGGCCTAGTACCATTGGAATTTTTTTTTGATAACAACGATGTGGCCATAAGTCCAAATATCACAGTAGATGAAGGGGATGTGGAAGACTATAATATTGGGACTCTTGAAGACCCAGAGATCATTAAACTATCCAAGAAGCTTAGCCCTAAAGTCAAAGAAAGGTATGTAAAATTAATGAAAGAATTCCCTTATGTCTTTTCCTAGAGCTACGATGAGTTGAAAGTTTATGATACTAGTATAATCCAACATGTTATCCCGATAAAATAAGATCACAAGCCATTTAAATAGAAGTTAAGAAGAATAAACCCTCCGTTGTTACCATTGATAGAGAAAGAAGTAAAGAAATTGTTTGAAGCAAAAATCACAGTGTCCCTGATATTATCCAAATGGGTAGCAAATTTGGTGCCTGTCAGAAAAAAGAGTGGGGAGATCAGATTGTGTGTGGACTTCAAAAATCTGAACAAGGTATCTCTTAAAGATAACAACCCTTTGCCCAAAATGGACCACATTCTACAAAAGATAGTGGGCTCTCAAAGGATTCCAATGTTATATGGTTTCTCGAGTTACAACCAGATCATGGTACATCCTAACGATCAAGAAAAGACAATGTTCACCACACCTTGGGGAACATTCATGTATGCCAAAATTCCATTTGGGATTATGAATGCTGGAGCAACATTTCAGAGGGATATGGACATAGCCTTTGCAGATGAAAAGGATAAATTTATTGTTATATACCTTGATGACATTATTGTGTATTCTTCTACAGATGAGGAACACATCAAACATCTCAGAAGGGCATTCGAGAAATGTAGAAAATTTGGCATATTTCTGAACCCCCAAAAAATCAAAATTTTCCATGGAAGAAGGGAAGCTCTTAGGGCACATCATTTATAAGGAAGGAATAAAGGTAGACCCCAACAATGTTGAAGGAATTTTGAAGATTGGCGTGCCCAGAAGCAAAAAATAAGTACAATCCTTTCTACGTAAAGTAAATTTCGTGAGAAGATTTATTCATAATTTAGCAGAGATCATAAATAATATCACCAATATGTTAAAGAAGGGAAATGAAATCAAATTGATCCATGAGGCTAGAAAATATTTTAAAGACATAAAGGTAGCATTGACTAAGGCTCCTGTGTTGGCTAGTCCAAATTTCGAGAAATATTTCATACTATTCTCTTTCGCTTCAGAACACACAATTGCAGGTGTATTACTCCAGAAGGATGACCAAAATTTTGAGAAGCCCATAGCATACTACAGTAAGACATTGAGAAATTCTCCTTTGAAGTATGACATCATGGAGAAGCAGGCGTATTATTTGTTCAAATCATTGAAAGAATTTAGGGTGTATAGTCTACATTCACATACTACTGCTTATGTCCCCAACAACTCAGTAAAAGACATCTTAACACAACCCGATCCTGAAGGAAAGAGGGGAAAATGGATTGCAGTAATATTAGAATATGATCTTGAAATCAAACCCATGAAGTTGATCAAAGGGAAGGGAATTGCTAGACTAATGTCTCAAACAAACTGTGAGCTCTTGGGGATAAATTTCACTACATATACGTCATAGGATAGAACAGAGGAAGAAAGGGAGACTCTATGAATATCTCATAAATTTATTGACTCTACATGGTATGTAGACATTATCTTTGTGTTAAAAAATCTGCAAGATCCTCCTGAATATAGTAAAACAAAGGCTAGGTTCTTGAAACTTAAGGCGACAAAATTATGCAATGTTAATGAATTACTGTACTGGAAAGACCCAGGAGGGATTTTATTGAGTTGTTTGATAGAAGAAGATGTGGAAATAACCATCAAGGAGTTCCATAAAGGAAACTGTGGAGGTCATCATTATTGGAAGACCACTGTACACAAAATGTTGAGAGCTGGTTTTTATTG
>JZKD02S1538806.1:0-10468 GCA_000966675.3 Picea glauca | reverse complement strand
ACTGAAGCCTTCAGTCCGATCATCAAGATTATCAAGTCCATAACTGATGAGCCATCGAAGACCTCTGGGTAGTGCAGTCGTACACTCATATTACACTCCTACCCAAGTTTTAGAATATTTTGAAGTTGTTTCTCGAGCTCTGAAGTACAGCCATCAGTCCGAATCAGCTTCTGGGAGATGGATACTTTCTATGTATATCTTTCTGATTTCGAGATGTAGCTCCGTTGTGTATTGTCCGCGGCTACTCTTTATAGTTATTTGACATGGATCTGCAGTGTGTTTGATTGGTATCCATGGTTTTGATTTATCCCGAGATGGGTATGCCTGCCTCGGTGAGACATTTGATATTTTTAGCAGACGACACCTCCTAATTCCTGATTCCTGGGCTCACTCATTCAGCATATCCGTACAGATTGGTAAATAATTGGTAATGTATTTCGGCCATCAGATTCTCTTCTGACCTCACACATTACGAGGCATATTTTATAACCCTAAATTGCACCACACATGCTTACTTGGCATCAGGCCAACTTATATCCCTTCCTTGCCAAGGCCATGCTGAACAAACTCTTGAAAAACCTCTTAAATCAAGTAACCCGTGCCCTAACCCATTACTGGGCGCGTTGG
This sequence comes from Picea glauca, assembly GCA_000966675.3. Taxonomy (NCBI): domain Eukaryota; kingdom Viridiplantae; phylum Streptophyta; class Pinopsida; order Pinales; family Pinaceae; genus Picea; species Picea glauca. The sequence continues at coordinate 9,841 of JZKD02S1538806.1, read as the reverse complement.
AATGCTAGCAGGCCTTATACTGCATGCGTTGGAACGTTGGTTGGACCACTACAACCCGCATTTACCTAACAAAGAAAAAAAACAGGAAAGTTGTCGATGGAATAAAAAGATTTGGGTCAGTTAACTAGAACTCCCAGCCATGCATGGTCAAGAGTTCGTCCAAAACCCTAGCTCCTTCTAGGCTATAAAAGAAGGGGTAGGGGTACTATTCAAAGGAGGAAAATCATAGCAAAGAAACTCTGCCCAATTGCTGAATCCATTTTGTCCCAATCCTTTAGCCTTTCCTCAAGATTTAGGAGAATTCAAGCAAAGCAGTTGGAGGACAAAGAAGAGGAGGAGCCCAGGATTAGGATCAAGGAACGGTGGTCGATCTCTATGATTATTGTAATTTGATTCATCTTGAGATTAATAAAGAATAATTTTCCCGTCCCAATGTACGAGTCTTATATATTTTATTTGATTTATGCTTAATCTCTAACCCTCTAGTAGAACAATAACATCCATGCGTAGTGTTTTTTTCTTGATTGCAGGATCGTCTTTGGAAGGAGCAGCATAAGCAAGGAGATAAAGCGCAACGGAGGATCTACACCAAACTTCGATAAAAAGGTTGGTCGGTTCTTTCCATGTTTGCATGTGAAAAACAGTTTTAGGTTTGGGGTAGAAGGTTAAAAGTAATTTCTTAAGGGTCATTATCTACATCCAATTTTAAGCCGTAGCTTGTTAGTCCATAGGGTATAATTTCCCCACAACAGGAGGATATCTTTTCTAGTTTGAGCTGAGACTGGACATTATTTAGGGAAGCCTGCAAATTTGCAGTCGTCATGGAGGTATTTTCCAACGTGGGGAAAATCATTTCTCCAATCTGTATGTGCATGTCCATGTGATCGGTTGGATGCACCTCTTTGACATCAAACTCAAATGTTGACCTTTTATAATTAGAAATTGCTTTGGGTTGAGGCACCTGTGCTTGTAAGAATTCCATGTGCATCCTCCCTTTATGTGTGTCAAAAGAAGAGAGAAACCTATGTTGGGTTGTAGATGTATGTTTTCAAAATCGAGCATAGGTACTATTAGTCAACATCTCATTTTTCTTCTTAATTAAGTTATACTTCTCAAAAATATTGATTCGTGCAGACTCCTGTGAGGATTTGGTTGTCAATGTTGTATCGGTCTACTTCTTTGATGAGGAAGTGGACATCATGTGTTGGATTCTTGAGAGAAGTGGTGAATGTTCTCCCTCTGTTATAGTGGTGGGATGATTCTCTTCTCCTCCAGACTTGTTAGGTGTATGACTGGTCTTGGGTCTCTTCCTGTAAACTTGGAATTCTTATGTTGATACTTCTGTGACTTAGGGAGATATTTCTTTCCTGAGCCTCTTCTCTACTAGTACCTGTGGAATATTTGTTTGTGAAATGATGGAAGGAGAAGGATGTTGTTCAGTTTCAATCATAGTTTTTTCCTCCCACTCTGTTTGGTTCATGAATTTATCTATCTTTGGTTTAGGCACATGAGCATAGGGGGAAATTTTGTTCTTTAATCTAGTTTCTGCAATAATTCCACATGGATCATAGTGCTAAGGAAAATTGGTAATGAAATTCATTTCTTTTAACAATTTGTTGGCTTCTTCTCCTGCATCTCTATTGTTGCATATGAAAGAACCAATCCTCTCTCTGATCCCGAGTTGTCGTTTTTTCTTGAAAGATGCAAAATGAATGTCGTCTGAATTAATCATATGTATGATATATTCCAAAGAAAATATTCTAATAGGCAAGTGTTAGCACTCTATAAAAATTTTCCGGATGATAGACAAATGACATAGGTAACTATTTCAACCTAATTTAGAGATGAAGCACTAGCCTACTCAACTTAGATAAGGCTCTCTCATGTCACTTGATATTTCTTTGTAAATCAGTGGCTAGATTTTGTTTGTTTTGGGGGTTTTTGATAAATTTGTTGGCTAGGAAGGGGAGGGACACTTAGGGATATGGAGTCAAAACTATGGAAGYGAATGAAAATAATGACCATTTGGTGGAACTCTCTAGAGGAAAAAGGCTAAATGAGGCAGTGAACMTGAGTTATAACTTGAATTTAATCAKATTGTTAAGAGGAAAGAGAAATAAATAACTGCATCAKAGCAWTACGAAATGAATKATGAATTCGTTAAGAGGAAATASATACAGTTTAAAATTCTTAAGCTAAGAGCATCATAGGATGAATTCTAGGCCTTTAACTCTCCAATTTAAATAGAAGAAAATGTAAATGGAATAAAATATAACAGGAAATACATACAATGAAGGAGGACAAAACTCATATCACCACCATTAGAATATTTTCATAGAGACTTCAAAAGATTCTGCATGTATATGCAATTCGGCTTCAGAAAATTACAATGGAGTTCAAAACAAATAGAATTTGTGCCCTTGCACTGCTGCCCACATTAATTCATTCAAATGTCCCAGTATTTATGCAATTCAATTACAATGGCTGAAAATGAAACGTTTCAACTTCTAAAACTGATTGCAATAATTTCAACTAATAGTCTCGGTATATGAACCGATTTACAATGATTACACAAAAAGACATTTCAAAAATAGGGATGGAATCCTCTGACTTCTCTACTTCCTTTATGACATCTGTCTTGTCCTGATCTTTTTCCGAACTTGTTGGTTTGGAGACACCTGGAGGTCACTTACTAGTTCCGAGGAAACTACATTTAATCTTTCCTAGATGTATGATTTCCTTCCACTCTGAGTCATAAGGAATATCATAATCCATCATCTCTTTTATCAAAATCTCTAGGTCAATGCATGTGGCATAGGACATAGTCGGCAGGCCAATCTTCACTATTTTAAACTGATTCAAAATATCAAAGTTCGCGGCCAGATACTCTACCAAACTTGGGCCTTTCAAACTCTCATCCATAACTTCAAATTTGGAGTGATCCATTCTACACTAAATGATGAGAGAATTGTAGTCTTCTTGATTGTACAATGTGCCTTTTCCATCCCAAAATGGTGGGAGTCCCTTTACAAACAATTGTTCAAATGTATCCTTAAACTCCTCTATTCTGTGTTCCATTTGCATATATTTGTTTTGAACCGATTTGAGCAAGTTGTGCTTGGCGATGATCCTCCTAGTCCAGATGATTAATGTAGTTATGTCATTTACGCAAATAGTCTGAAGATTAGTAGTGGGCATACAATGCAGTAAATCAATGGCATTTTGGGCCCATTCCGAGGGTTTCTCGGCTAATGTTTCATTAACGACAATACACCTGCTTTGGGAAGTGGTAGCCACATGGTCTTTGTCATCTATAAAATTTATATAAAACCTAAACTTAGCAGCTTCTGCAACAATAGCATCCCAGAACACATGTTTAGACCCTTGTAACAATGTTTTTCCCCTTAACCTCATTTTCATCTTATTTACTTTCTCCTGCAAATCTTGATTCTCTCCTTGGACTTGATCCATCCTTTCATCTTTTATTTTCATTTCTTGTTTCATCTCTTCTAAGACCTCTTTGAGGCTCTTGATCTCCCCTTTCTTCAATCTTACCTAAGACATAGCCTGAAGCAACCCATCAGTGCTTGATCAAGCTTTTGTATTAGTAGGTACAATGACAGTCATATCTGATGTTGCTACATGTTCTTGTCACCAATTTTCTTTCTCCTTTTCTAGATGCAACACTTTAGCATTGTAATTCAGTGATTCTTGTCTGAATGTCTCCTTGTMTTKCTCTAAAGTAGCTAGCTCTGCTTCCTGTGGATGTTYAGTGGAGGGTATATTTAGCTTMTTCTTTAGGCTTTGGATCATCTTCTCTTTTTTATYTAAAGAAGCCTTTACCCCTTCAGGGCCCTYAKATTCCAACCWTTTGACCTGTGTCTTCCAGGTTTTGCGGGATGCTTTTTCCTGTTTCAATTGTCCATCTAATTTTTGTTCAAGCGTTGTCAATCTTGAAACTCTTAGACTCAAACTTAGGTAATCTGAATATAGCATGTCACTGGCATTTCTATGAAACTTTACATTTTTTGGGGTGCCAATATTTTCATAATTCATCTTGATTTCATACACTTTATCATCATCTGCTATTTCTATATTAAATGTATTTATTTCCACATCCCTGACTGAGAACAAGGAAGTCTTATGCTAAAAGATCTTCTCTACTTCAGGAAATACGTATTTTATTTCTATATTGGCCATACTTCATGTTATCACATATTATTGTAGGGGGGTGTTTTCCCTTAGGAGTTGGCCATTGGATGACCAAATGCAAAAGAAGGGGGCTTAAGAAACCCACAAATTTGGTTTCATCCAAAGTCGTGGTGCATTGTGCCAAGGCGCGTGCATATCAGGACAACGGAGAATGCCACTTCGGTAATTTTGAAGTGAGGAAGGCACGCACCCCCCGAGTCCTGAAGTGAAAAGAATATCCGAGTCATCCAAACCAGAGGGGCACATGACAACATATTAGTGAATTTTTTATTTCGCGAGTCGGAGTTTTATAGTGTATCATGATGCAAGTTCGCAAAACGCGAAATCCTAAAATCACGGTTTCACAAATCAGAGGTTTGACAGGAAGAAGCACCCTGATTCCCTGAAAAGCGAAGTCCCAAAAACAATTAGGGATAGAGCCCCAGGTCATGGCCCGAGGTCATATAGAAAATATCGGCCATAAAAAAGACTAAGCACCTATTTATCGACTGGTGACTAGTGTTTTCGAGATGTAATCATGGTCGTCATATGCATAGAATATCCGACCGTAAATCTAAGAGAGGCAATTTCACGAGTTCAAGCATTGGGATATTGGGAATCAAGTGGAGTAAATACTATCAAAATGTGAAATCCAAAAATTTCATAGGGGATAAGTGTTGGGTCATGGCCCGAGGTCGTATGAAGGTAAAGGTGCAGAGTTCATGTGAGCTACACCCATGTCCAAAATGTCGATGTTTCCGCAAATGGGGTCGCCACATTCTCTASGTGCCAAATCGACATGGACTCATTTTGATCCCAATGAAGAAGTAAATGAAAGTGGGGGGAGGTGCGTGAAGCCTTGCCTCACYCGATAAATGAAAAGAATGGAAGAGCTRACAATGGAGGCGAACCGTCTACCCATGTTACCCCTGCGAGCTATTTTTTTTGTAGGGCCCATACTGATTTGAGCTCACATCTGACAGGTGAATGCAGGTRCARRMTGATAGACRAAGCTGTAGACRTCGAGCCTTGAATGCAATGGTTCGAGCACRCCTCTGCCTRGGACAGAAAATTATTTTGAGTATATATGTGGAGTTATGGGATTTTGTAAAGGTCTTTGGTTGAGAAGAGCTCCCAATATGTAACTTTGTTCTGCCAAAGCTATTCTCTAGTTATGTAATCGATTTGAGACTTTTATGTTAATAGAATTCATCTTCCATTCTCTTTCATTTTTTCTGTAAAGATGTTTAAAACACTCGGTCTTGGATGATGCAGTCGAGGATTGTTATACTGTTGTAATGGAGGTTTTATTATAGTGGTACCATGGTCAGTTTTATTCATTTCCCTATGTATTTGTTTCCTTCTCACATTGAATGGATCGGACATGGAGGATCTATTCAAGTTGTTGTAGTTGTAGGATGATGGATCTTTGATCATACTTTAGTTGTAACTATGTCCATTATAGACATATTTTGGTGTCTAAATTTGAGCTCAAGAATTCTCTTGAGCTAGGGTTTTATTCTTTGAGCTGCTGGAAGGCCTGATGCCCACATCAATCTCCTTCACACCTTCTCCTAATTCTTCCCTCTACTGTTTCTTTAACTCAATTTATTGACTAAATTTAATGTGGCCCTCACTTCCCTGCGCATTTCTTGTCCATTTATGTGTTGAACATCTTTCATTTTGTTGAGTTTGGTCATCGAACATCCACATTTAAACCAACATCCACCCCAAACACTAATGGGTGCTGGGCTTACCTCTCCTGCAATCAGGAGGTGACTTATGTTGCTAACATTTCTTGAGCCGTTGTCAGTGATTAAAGTGAATATATCTTCCCTGGGAGAACGTCAATGAGATTATGATTCTGAAGGTGCATTAGGTATCAGAACCATTGAAGATTGTTCTTGCACCTCGTAACTCCATTGTCTCCACTCCATTGTTTCAGTGTGACTGCTTCTGGATACACTTGGTATCCCCCNCCCCCTAGAAGAGGCTTATTATCTAAAATTATCTCTTCTTCAAGGTGCTGAGTACCTTTTCTAAGGTTTTTCTATGCTATATTGATATTTGGTTCTTAACATATGGTATCAGAGCTCAAGGTCTTGGGGTTTTGCTGCTACATCTGACACACCTTGGAATTTTTGCTATAAATCTTTTTCTACAATGTTTCATAAGGAATGGCTTGGAGGATATTTATCATACATATCAATGTACGTTAGGTTAAAAATTCATCTCCTAAGGCCTTATACATTCGAAGATAGAGCCTGTACAAGATAGGGTTCTAGAATCATCCTCAACTGAGTCATTGTGGAATGTTCGCTATAAAAACGTTTTTGTAATGTTTCAGACCCTGAAATTTGGAGTCTATTTACAAAAAATAGTAAGCTAGCTGTGGTAAAACTTTCTGCTTCTGGGTCATCTTAAATATATAGATACACCTTATGTAAGATAGGTTATCTGACTAGTCCTATTGACTAGTCCCAAGAAGGTGTTCCAGGTAAAACAATCATAAATTCTTCCTAGAGTATCCAAATTGAGTGGGACTAGTTTCATTGGATCATGGACATTCTTTAGTATTTTGGGTGTGAGTTTCATAATTTAATATCAATCATTTTGTGTGGGGAATGCTATACAAGTGAGATCTCCTGGAAAGGCCAAAAATCGGCAAGTTGTGGGGAAGTTACCATAAATTCCACTTGGCACATCCAATTTTGATCAGATTTGTGGCATTGTAGAGAAGAAATATCAAATAACTACATAAAATAAAGTTTAATACCCAGAAGGGCCAAAACTTTGGAAATACAACAGAAGAAATATTGTCTAGGAGAACCACCTCAAAATCAAGGTTCAAAAGTGATACTTGGCCAACATGCCACCCAAAAAGGGAACTTCTACACCAAATAAGCCTCCATAAAATCCTACTTGGACTCTTGATGAAGGTGAAGAAATGCGTAGGGACATAAATTATTTACAAAATAGGATAGTAACAAAAGATGAACTACAAGAGATAATGGAGGGTTTAAAAGGGGAGATCATGGAAGTATTGAAACATTTCGTAACAGAGAAGACACCTGAAAGTGAAAATGTATCCCATGAAATTCATGCTGAGGACATAAGGAAGGTGAATTAAGAATGGAGAAACTCCAACTTTGGTTTGAATACCAACCACATTCCTAAGATTGATATGAGGAAGTTTGATGGCAAGGACCCAGTCACATGGATACTTCAGATGGAGCAATTCTTTGATCTCCATAATGTGGCACATACACAAAAGGTATGAATTTATTCTTTATATTTAGAACCTAATAAATTTGTATGGTATTGATGTATTTGTTCTTGCAAATCACTCGTCACTTGGACAATTTTCATGGAAGAAATGATATCACACTATGAGGATAGAAGGAGCAATACCTTCTTTAGCCAATTGAATAAATCTCATGAAAAAGGGTTCAGTTACCGAGCACATTGAGAACTTCCAAAGATTGAGTATAAAGGTAACTGATATTCCAAATGAGAACTTGATTGATGTATTCATAGAAAATTTAGAGGATAACATTCAACATGAGGTTCACCTTTGGGAACCGAAATCATTGGAGAATGCATTTAAAGTGGCAAGAAATGTTGAAAGTAAAAATATGTCTATGGCTACTAGAAGGACCAATCCTAACATCTATAAAGAGAACAATACTCCTTCTTCTAAAACACCTCAACCTACAAGGTTGACATCTCAACAATTGGAGGAAAGAAAAGAAAAAGGTTTATTCTTTAATTGTGACAACAAGTACAGTAAGGGACATAAGTGTGGTGAGAAGAAATTATTCTACATAGATTGTGAAGAGGAAGAAGAAGAACAACAAGAACCATCTCAAGATGAAAATATAGAAGCAATTTCATTTGAAGAGTTGACTCCCATGATATCATGTAATTCATTGGCTGGAATTAGCACTCCTCAAACCCTCAAGATCGAAGCATACATCAAAAAGAAAAAGGTAATAGTCCTAATTGATTCGGGATGTACTCATAATTTCATTCACTATAAATTAGCCAAAGATCTCAATTGTTTTGTAGATCTAGCGCTAGAGTTTCAAGTAATGATTGCATATGGAGGAACTACCAATTTCTCAAGAAAATTCAATAAGATCAATCTTACTATGGGGGAATATGTAATGAATAGTCCAATGATTTCTATACCCATGGGTGGTGCAGATGTTGTAATAGGAATCCAATGGTTACAACCATTAGGAACAGTGGATTTTAATTTTCAAGAACTTTTCATGAAATTTTCATTGGAATGAAAAGAAATTGAGTTAAGAGGTATCACAAGGAAACTTGGTAAGGTGATAAGCTCTAACGACATGACAAAATTATTGAAAAAGGATAATCAAGGCATTATTGCAGAACTATGTTCACTAGATGTTCAAACATCTAATCCATCTATTGCTCAATCTCTCCAAAGGATCATTGATAAGCATTCCAAAGTATTTGAAGATATTCCCAAAGGTCTTCCATCCACTCGAAATCTTGATCATGAAATTCAACTAATTCCTGCAAGTGTTCCTCCTAACATCAGGCCATACAGATACCCTTACTCCCAAAAGAGTGAAATTGAGTGCATGGTTGAAGAAATGTTAGAGGTTGACATTATTAGACCTAGCCAAATTTCTTACTCTTCACTAGTGGTAATTGTATTCAAGAAATATAGCTCATGGCGTATGTGTCCAGATTATAGAGAGCTCAACAAGATCACTATTAAAGAAAATTTTCCCATTCCCATCATTGATGAATTGTTATATGAACTACATGGAGAAATATATTTAACAAAATTGGATCTTCGTTCAGGGTATCATCAGATCAAAATGAAGGAAGAAGATATCCCAAAAACAACATTTTGAACTCATGAAGGCCATTATGAATTTTTGGTCATGCCTTTTGGCATAACAAATGCACCTTCTACATTCCAAGGGTTGATGAATTCCATTTTCAAGCCCTTCCTTTGAAAATTTGTGTTAGTATTTTTTGATGATATACTAATCTATAACAAGTCTTGGGAGGNCCAAACCATCCAAATGTTTCTTTGGAGTAAAGGAGGTAGAGTATTTAGGTCATATTGTATCTCATGAAGGTGTCAAGGTAGACCCTAACAAGATTAAGGCCATGATGGACTGACCAATTCCCAAAACATTAAAGAATCTTGGAGGATTTTTGGGTTTGACAGGTTACTACCGCAAGTTTGTTAGGAACTATGGAATAATAACAACACTAACTAAGAAGGATGCATTTTCTTTGACTCCAGAGACAACTAAAGCTTTTGAACAACTTAAAGAGATGATGTGTAAAGCTCCTCTCTTGACAACTCCAGACTTCACAAAAACCTTTATTGTGGAATGTGATGCCTCATGAAATGGAATTGGTGCTGTCCTAATGCAAGAAGGAAGGCCCCTGGCTTTTAAAAGTTGACCACTCAAGGGAAAGGACTTACACAAACCCATTTATGAGAAATAAATGATGGAAATACTACATGCATTGAAGAAATTCCATCCTTACCTAATAGGTAGGCACTTCAAGGTCAAAATAGATCATGATAGTCTTAAATACTTCTTGGAACAAAGACTATCTTCATAAGAACAACAAAAATGGGTAACCAAGATAT
>JZKD02S1538795.1:0-10468 GCA_000966675.3 Picea glauca | reverse complement strand
GTGCACCGACTCAAGAGCGATCAACAAAATTACCATCAGGTACAGATTTCCACTGCCGAGAATGGATGATCTGATGGATTGCCTAAGTGGGGCAAATTATTTTTCAAAGATTGATCTGAAGAGCGGGTATCACCAGATTCACATGAGGGAAGGTGATGAATAGAAGACAACATTCAAGACAAATGAAGGTTTGTACGAATGGCTGGTCATGCCGTTTGGTTTGAAAAATGCACCTAGCACATTCATGAGATTGATGAACGAAGTCCTGAAGGATTTCATCGACAAATTTGTTGTCGTATATCTAGATGATATACTGATTTTCAGCAAGACAAAGGCTGAACATTTGAAACATTTGGCCGTTGTGATGAGAAAGCTACAACAGGAGAAGCCGTTGATAAATATGAAGAAATCTTCGTTCATGAAAACAAAGCTCATTTACTTGGGGTTCATCATTTCGGTGAATGAATTAAAAATGGATCCAAGTAAGGTGGAAGTGATTAAAAATTGGCCATCACCCAGAAATGTTTTTGAGGTGAGAAGTTTCCATGGTTTGGCTAGTTTCTACCGAAAGTTCATTAGGAATTTCAGTGGAATTAGAGCAGCGATGATGGATACAGTGAAGAAGCGACATAAGTATTTTCATTGGACTGAAGAGGCCGAGAAGAGCTTCAATCTGTTGAAGCGAAAGATCACAGAGAAACCAGTGTTGGTGTTGCCAGATTTATGGAAGACATTTCAGGTGAAATTTGATGCCAATGGGTATGCCATAGGAGTGGTCTTAAGCCGAGAGGACAGACCAGTTGCATATTTCAGCGAGAAGGATGATGAAGGAAAACTGAAGTACTCCATGTGTGATAAAGAGTTTTATGCTATCATACAGGCGTTGAAGAAGTGGAGGCATTATTTGATCCCAAAGGAATTTGTTCTGTATAGTGATAATCATGCATTACAGTTTGTGAGTCAGCAGGAGAAGCTAAATCAGAAACATGCAAAATGGGTAGAGTATATGCAGAATTTTACATTTGTAATTAAACACATTTCAGGGACTACTAACAAAGTGGTTGATGCTTTGAGAAGGAAATGTTTGTTGCTGCAGGAGTTCCGAGTCAAAACATTGGGCTTTGAAAATCTCAGGGACATGTATGCAGGAGATGCAGATTTCGAAGAAGCGTATGAAGCAGTTGAGAATCCAGTTCTCAGAGATCAGAGTTCTTGGATAGACTATATGATCTAGGAGGGATTGCTATTTAGAGGCAATCAACTGTGCATTCCGAATTGCTCCATGAGGGAGAACTTAATGAAAGAAAAGCACAGTGGAGGCTTGGCAGGACATTTTGGCCACGATAAGACATTTGCAAAGCTGAGCGAATCATATTTTTGGCCAGGCATGCGAGAAGATGTCAAGAGGTTTGTTGACAGGTGTCGAATTTGTCAACATTCAAAGGGCAGAAAGCAGAATGCAGGTTTTTATCAGCCATTTCCCATACCGGGGAGGCCATGGGAGGCAATTAGCATGGATTTTGTATTGGGTTTTTCGAGGATGCAAAGAGGTGTTGATTCCATCTTTGTAGTAGTAGAAAGGTTTTCAAAGATGGCACACTTCATTCCATGCCAGAAGACCAGCGATGCGAGGCACATCACAAATCTGTTTTTCAAAGAGATTGTTAGACTTCATGGATTGCTAAGAAGCATTGTATCGGACAGAGATACAAAATTCATAGGACATTTTTGGAGGACCCTCTGGAAGAAGCTAGGAACTAACTTGGCGTTTAGTTCTGCTTATCATCCTCAGACGGATGGACAAACGGAAGTGGTCAACAGGAGTCTGGGAAACTTACTCAGAAGCCTAGTGACAGAGCACCACAGCAGTTGGGATAACGTGGTGTCACAGGCAGAGTTCGCATACAACGATTCAGTGAACAGGAGCACAGGTAAAAGTCCATTTGAAATTGTATATGGCAGGCAACCGAGAGGAGTATCTGAACTGTGGGACTCAGAACAGACTGCTACCAGCAGCGCTAGTGCTGAAGAGTTCGTTGAGGCGATGAAAGAACTTCACAGCAAGGTGAAGCAGCGATTGATTGATTCAAATTAGGAGTACAAACGCAGAGCACATCAGCATCGGAGACAACTTCAGTTCGAAGTTGGTGATCTAGTTCTGTCGCACTTGAGGAAGGAAAGGTTCCCAAGGGGAACATATAATAAGCTAAAGATGAAGAAAATTGGGCCATGCAGAGTCCTGAGGAAATTAGGAGAAAATGATTATGAGATTGAATTGCCGGATGACATCGGAATATCTCTGACATTCAATGTCTTAGACTTATATCCATATAAAGCTGAGGAAGCAGGAGCTGGAAATGATGAGCATCCAGAAGTCTAGTGGCGGAAGCAGATGCCGATTGCAGAGAAGCCGCAGATGGAGCGTATATGGACAAGCGAGTAGGTAAAAAGACCAGGAGGAAAGAATACTATGAGTACCTGGTCAAATGGAAGAATCACCCAGTGGAGGATGCCAGCTGGGAGATATAAGTAGTGATTCGAAAGCATGGACAGACCGTGCAGGAGCTCATGGACAGGAGCCCATGAAATCTTTCAAGCCGAGGAGTATGATGCAGGAGCATCCCACGACAAGCGAGCCAACATGGAAGGCAATGAACAACTGGACAAGCCAGTAGAAAGTTTTTGAACTTTCATTCAAGAGGATGCGCCAATGTATAAATGATGCATTTATGAAAGAACCTTTTGTATGTTGTATCAGACCTCGAGCCATACGCTCTTGTATGAATTAGATAGAAGGCATTTAATAGATTTAATGCAGGTAGATAGGATTTATTTCTAGATTAGACAGTTTTAGAGTTCGAGAGGGAAAACAGATATAGACACCCTCGTTGTATCATTGTAAGATTATTCAGAATCAAGCATTCAGATGAGAAGAGAAAGCAGGGAAATTGTGAAGAACACCCATGTACAGATGTTTTGAATTAATAGAAGACAGTCTGATTCAAATTCATGGATGGTGTTGTTTCTCCGTGTATGTGATTTATGTGCTCATGAATGTTTGATTTCTGGTTATGCATTTGCTTTGTTTAGGCTGTGCATGTGATTTCAGGTTTTAGCTGAAGTCTGAAAGGAAAGAGAATAAGTTTCAATTGTTTCTCTATCTGAGCCAGGAGATTCCTGCAAGGAGTGCAGTCGAATTCATCCACAAGGAGTGCGTTGATGAGGGATCAGTAGTCTAGATTTTGTTCTTATTTACCAAGAAGTTGATTTGGGTTGTTGAGGTTCTGCAAGGAGCATGCAGGATGGATAGGAAGAAGCCTCAGCTGTTAATATGAGTAACGGAGTTAGACGACTGCTGCTGCAGGGATTGCGCAGAGTCTGAAAGATTCAACACTTGGAAAGCGTTGAAGGCAGAGCGCAAGCAGGGCGAACAAGCTCAAGAGGGATAGTTCCTTCACGGTAATGTTGAAGAAGAGAGTCTAGGGGGTTTGCATTGAGGAAGGTTTTGAGAAGGAAGTACAAGTGAAGGAGTTGGAGGCAAGCGTCGAGGAGAACAGTTAGTTTTCTGAAGAAATCCTCGAGGAGGAGGGATCGACGGCCAGGATCCACAGAGGATATTGACGAAGTTCCATCAGCCGTAAGATCTCGGGAAAGTTGCGCAGGATTTAAGCCTAGAGAATAAGATAAGGAGTCAGGGAGTCATCGGGACTTGACTCATCGGAAAATCGGGGTTCCCAGTGACGAGAGAACTGTGACCGTAGGAGTTGCGAAACTCTGAATCACGACGAACACACAGCTACAGGGTCACCGCAGAAGACAGATGTCATCGGGGTTCGGGACTTGGATAGCCTCGTGAGTTTGTGTAATGGGAATCGTGATATCTCGAAACGCGATTTCCCGATCACACAGAAGTCCGAGCCATAGGCACTAGAGAGGAGGACAGGTGTCGGAGAAGTCAACCTTTGCAGGGGTCAACGCAAGGTGGCATCGGGAATAGGAGAATCAAAAATTTCGAGGGCGCGAGTTTCGCGCATATCATTTCCGCGAAGTCCGAAACTCCGACGGGAGTAGGCTGTGGTCTCGTGGAACAGAAGGTCATATGCGGAAGGGGATAACCTGAAGGGGCTTGGAGCGGAGGAAAGCACCATCACGAATCAGATTTTGGAGGTTCGTGGTGCCAGAGAAACGCGACATCGCATATGTCGATTTCCCGATAGGGAAATCCCCGATAGGAATGAAGAAGTATCGGCATTGAGACCCATTGGGTTCCGGGGTTTTGGATAGCACGAGGAACGTGCCCACGAGTTTCGCGATAACGCGAAACCCGATTTCCTGATAAGATAAAGGAGAGGTCGCAGGGAGAGAGTTCTGTGGGTATTGAAGAGGTCCCGATAAGGGATAAGAAGAGTATTTTAGCTCTTCGAGCCTCTGAAGAAGAAGGTCCTGGTAGTAGCAGGCATGTCGGGTGGTGCGTGTTGCGTCAATGTCACTCGAAGTCTTTGATACCTATATTAGTGTGCAAGGTATGGAAGGTATTTGTGAAGTCCAACACTATTTGTCCCCTCTCTTGATGCAGTGTGGTACATCTCATGTATTGGTGGTCATAGTTTCCAACAGGCTAATAATGTTCCTTGATGGCATCCATAAGCGATTCCCAAGTGGGTTTGGCCTAAAACATTTCAGAATCCTGTATGGAATTTTTTTCACAGTAAGTTTCCCACCAATATTTGACATGGGGGACAACCTTAAGGAGTGCAAAGGTGATATTTTCTCTGTTGGAAAAATTATGGACATATAAATAACCTTCTAGCAGATTTAAGCACTTTTCCAAAGCATCTGCATCTATCTGACCTTCAAACACAGTAATATCAAAATTAACGTGTACCTTGAAAGGGGTGGGGCCTCCAAAGTGGTAGCTTGATGAATACACATTTGTTGTTGTCAGTAGCCATTGAAGGATTTGGGAAAAGGTTTCCATCATTTCATCCCTCTATCGTGTGAGGGATTCCTCAAGCAACAAATACATAGAATATCATGCTCCCTCGTCTCTCTTTTTTTCTACCATGGGAGGCATTTTGGGCTAGAGAGAGTGGTTTTCATCAAGAGAAATAGCTTGATACCCAACTCTCTATACACTGACCATGTTGGGGACATGCACTAAGAAACAACAAGGAGAATCCTCCTCTGATACCATAGGTCCAGATTATTTTGAGAAAGAAATGGAGGAAATATAATAAGAAAACACACATAGATGTTGCATGAAATACAAAGATACAATAATACACAATTTCTATTAATGAAATAAATGTATAGAAACTGTAAAAATATAGAGTGAATGAACTCGCTAGAATGGGGGAAGATGATCTTTGAATCCCTTATGGTGAACTCCACCTTGAAATAGTTTTCTTGAATTGACTGAGTTAGCCCACTAAGCTTCTTTAAAAGGAGGACATGGAGGTGGGATTTGATCCACTTATGGGCATGGTCACAAGATCATTTAATATAATCCTTCTAGGTGCAAGAACATGTTCAATCTCTACCTTAAGGTGACCCCATGGCTCAAATCTCTTTTAGGAATTGAACTTTGCCCCATTGGTGAAAAACTCTACACTTGTCACCAATGATTACAACCCCTTAGGGGTTATATATATACAAATTTTCTTTTCAATGGAAAACTTTCTCAAGGAAAACCTCTATGCACTTCCTCACATTTTGTGAATGGTACCCAAGGTAAATATTGCAGGTGGGTAACATATATGCCTAACCCCAAAAAAATCCATGTGGATTCAATCTTGTGACCTCCTTGATTGATGTGTCTTTAATATAGTAAGTGAAACCACTTAAACTAACCATTTAAACTATATATTAAAAAAACTCGAGAAAAATCTAAAAGATGTTATGGATCACAACCTTAATAAACCCATCAATTTAATCTAATATCTCTAATCTAAGAAATATCTAATATAAGTCTATTTTAACTTAAAAAAACAAAAACAAATACTAAAACAATTTGTATTTCACTTTATTTTTTATTTTTCTTAATATTTAATAAATCTGAAATTAATATAAATTTACCCTAATAAATATTAATAATTTATAAATGTTTTTCGAATGAAAATCCAACATTTTCCATAACACGATTAGTTTAACACAAAAATATGAAGGAAAAGGTGTTAAATTTAAACATAAGAGCAATGGCTCTTTTTATCGGACTCAATCATTTTCACATTAATTGTAGCGTCTTATTTTTGAATATGAGTTTATTATTATTATTAATATCAATACATTGCTTATTTTATTTTACTAGATAATTTTTGTGAAAAACAAAGTATGCATGAGGTGAGCATGGATATTTATTGTTGAATATGAAAATTTTCATTTACAAAGTTTTAATTATTATGTTTAGAGGCGCTTTACAGTTTAATATGGAAGAAATGTTGTCACATACATACTATTACAAAAAAGAGTTTTAGATAGATAGTTTTCTTTAAGATTTTTCTTGAATATTATTTTAGATTTTTCTAAAGAAAATTATGTGTATTTATATATTTTTCTTGAAGCAATATAAGTATCGAACTTTACGAGTTGTACCTCATTTTTGTGATTCATTTGTGTGTTTATTCATGAGTTTATACAATTGTTTATTCATCAATTTGATTCCTTTGGGATGAAGTGCTTGCTTTATGGGGTCATCGTAGCTTTTAAGGGTTGACTTTTCCCTACTCACACATAGGAAAAGAGACTTGGTTCGAGGGTGGTGTGAGAAAATATTGGGATTCATCTTTTTGCTTGGATAGGGTTCATGACAACTGAGGATTGCAACAAAGTTTCCTTCATAGCAACGAGGCTAGGGATTATTCTTCACTATGAATATATCCTTTTTGTTTTTGGATTTTGTTTAATGACGATATTACCCTTTTATTCAAATAAAAAAAAAATGTACTCTTATATTTGATAATGATAACAATTTCTCTTTAAAAAAAATAAAATTATAGTTTTTCTTTTATTTTATTTAAGTCTGAACTCTGTATTTATACAATTTTTTAAATAATATTAATTTCATAAATACATATTAAAAAGGACACATATTTACATAATATATTTTTTTTTCACTTAATCATATTTGCTACCTAATGCAATGAATGTGTCTCATTTTTATTTTGAAATGATTATAGATGAAATACAATATATTTATACAATTTTGAAATGATGATAGATGAAATACAATATATTTATACAATGCAGTCCTAATTGCTTATAGTCTATTTATACGATGCAACGTTTATGATTATTGAAAGACACTGAAAAAACAAAAGAACAAGTGATGCAATGGAAAAAGTGTTCTCATTGTTCAATACTTGTAATTGAAATGTCGTTACCCATGATAATGAGTAGTCTATGCATGGTTTAGGGTATATATCTTCTCTCTTATGTGTAGACATGTTTCATGTGATAAATTTCCTTTAGGAGGCCAAAGTTAAAGGGTTGTTATTTAGTATTCATTTTCCTTCATTTTCGATTCACGAATTGTTGTGCAAAGAATATGTGAGTTACCATTGGACAATGGGTTGCCATTGAGAGACATGAAAATTCTCATGTGTATTATACTCAACGTATTCAGAGTACTGTTACTTTTGAGATTTAAAGTTGAACAACAATGATTGCCATATTATGTGTTGAATATACTTGAATGAATCTCTGTGTGAACCTAGGTAAGAGATTTTACAACATTTCAATTATCGTTGAATGAACATTGGTAATAGATTTTAGAGTATTTATGTATTTAAAAATGATGCCATTAATGTAGTTAGACATCCTGTTGCATGTGGATTGGATTGAACAATGTTGTGGTTGATTGTTAAAAGTTTTATTCCAGAATACAATTATGTTGAGTTTAAAACCTTAAATGAGTTGCAGGTTGAAGAATGTTGGTTTACTATTAAAATTTCAAATATTTTATGACATTTAGAATATAATTTTACTTAGTTTGATATCTTAAATGATTTGCTAAGGTTTCTTAAAACCCATCTTGGTTTGAAACTTCCAATTATTTTCTAGGGTTTTTTAAAACCCATTTCTTCGCTTGAACTCCATTTCACCTACCAAAATTATATACACATTTTATTTCAATAATTAAATCAGATTATTTAAACCACCACTTCATGAAATATACTTTGTGCGTGTAAGGATTGTTATGTATTCATGTAAGCGTTGTTGTGTAACTTTAAACTTGGATCAATCTCATTTAAGAGAAATTTTGAAAATACCTTTGATAGCATCATATAACATATTTTTTAAATAGATAAAAACTATTGGTAATATTTTAAGACTTTTATTAGTATTTAAATCAACGTAGATCCATCTTAATCCTAAATCTATTAAGTGTCAAGACGAATCAAATTTCTCGATGTACAAATCTTTCCTCAATTTACACTCTAAAAGAAATATATATCTCAAGAAATTTAATCTTGATTAAAATGAATATTGTATAATCCACATTTTTACTTTTTCTTTTTCAATATGTAGTATAAAACAAAATTGTTATTATAATAATGAAATTAAGTTGAATTATTCAATTAACTATGATAGGATAACACCACACATCTATAAAGACAACGGGCCCGGGTGTTGATAGTGTCTAATGTCCTTTACTCGAGAAACGATGTGCTATAGCATTTCCACTTTATAAGCTCATGATTCATATGATTTTTCATCCATTTATGATTTATATTCACATAGGGTTAATCACGGATTATACTTTTTAAAGATAATGATAGTATCAAAAGCATATTAAACATTTATTTATTAGTAATAATGATAAGGCTTGGGTTGTGTCACTCTTCATCAAAGGTTTGTCCATGTCCCCCCGCAAAAAAAAAATTACTTACACTAGTTATATTCATCTATACAATCCAAATATTATGGAATAATATTTTATGGGATATGCTTATCTATCTTACATGGTTTGTTTCAGAGGATGAGATGATAGTAATGGAAAACATCATTTTGGCAACCACCTTATTGTCCAATGGGTATTAGGGATACAATCAAGTATTCATTAGCTTATTGTCGAATAGGTATTAGGGATACAATCAAGTATTATTCATAAGGGAGAAGGATTAAGTATTCATAAGGAGAAGGATTAGTTGTTTATAATATTCATGATTGAGAGGGATTCTATGTTTATTAAAGAATGCGATTTTTCTTAGTAAATGTATTTATATTTATTTTTGGAATGGTAGTGGAAATATTTAAAGACTTCATCTATAAGATGATTTATGGAAAATTGGGAATTTGAAGGAGAAGAGGGAGGAGACTTACTCATTGTTAATTTGTTTAAAGTTTAAGTTGTATCAGGTTATTTAGAATAAGTCCATTTGTTTTTATAATAGAGATAGGTACTCGAAAGAATGAACAAATCTTGAAGGCAAAGCCTAGTTCAAAAAGTAATGAGATTTAAAGTCTTAGTAGGTACCGTATATAATATACAGTCTGAGTGGGCTTAATGGTTAAGAACATGTGTTTCCTCTTAAGAGGTCACAATTTCAAATCCCAAAGGGGGTAGGGTATGTATACCTTTGTAGACTTTACTAGTCAAATCGTTGGATGGAGGGGGGTCCCTTGTCCCACAAACAAGGGGGTCTCATACACCAATTTGGTGTGGCTTGGCCATGACCTTAAAAATAGATTGTTGTTGTTGTTATGATCCAAATGAATGGCACAATGAGATGGTGTGTACAACCATTGAAAAAAAAGAAACTAGTAAGGGAAGCCTAGATGAGCATTGTTGGAGGTTTCTTTTTTTTACAAGAACTAGGGAAATTTGTATTAAAAAGGTGTGGATAAATCCACTGTAGTACAAAAAAAGGCAATGTTAGGCCTTTTAAATTTAGTTTCTATGAAAATTGGGACTGTTGTTACAAAATTTGTGTCCACGGATTTGCCAACTTTCCTAACTATGACATTTATGTTTTATTTCGTGGAATACAACCTATAAAAAACTCCATTTATGCATATTGTTAAACAAACCATAACTCATAAAATTTATAGTATCAGCTACCCGGTTCCTTTTTGACCTCCGGATGTTCATGTTTCTCCCAATTTGCATCCATTGCTTTCTCGTTGAGGTCTGGGACTTCATTCACAGTGGTCGTTTGGAGATTTCTTGAAGCATCATAAGTGTTTTCGGGGGTGTTGGGTTGTTTATAGTTGTTCTCCATCTGATATAGACATCCTTGCAAGTTCTCCATTTGACTACGATGGTCCTCAATTTGGTTTCCTTGGGCGAACACTTTGTCCTGCAATCTTTCAATGAGATGTCTGTGTTGTGTGAGATTTTCCAACTCAAATGTCATCATGGAGTAGATTGCTCCTAGATGAATTCTTAGCCTTTGGCACCCAAAACATTCCTTCTTTGAATCCTATTGTCCTTGCTTTGCAATATAATCCAAAGAGTTCGTGGCCCTTG
>JZKD02S1538784.1:0-10468 GCA_000966675.3 Picea glauca | reverse complement strand
GTAAAGTTAATAATAAAGAAGTACTTTTCCCTTCCCACCATATGAGGTTTTCATTGTTTATTGTGTACATGTTGATTAAATCTCTAACCCATTAATCTGTAGATCAAATGCATGTGGAGTTATTTATTTGACTTTTGTGAATGCAGGTCATCCTTGGGAGGAGAGTTGCAGTCAAAGAGTGACCAAGTGTGAAGAGGGATCAACACCAAACATCGAAAATAAGGTATGTTCACTTAATCTTCTTAAATGTGTATTTTCTTAAGAATAATGGGGATTAGGTTTGGGATGATGGTAAAAAGTAGGAATCTTTAGGTCTGTTTTGCATGCATGATAAAACCCTAAGTGCTAGTCCATATGGGGATTTCCCACTCACAACAGAATTGGAAACCATGCTGGGGACTCTCTAGGGTTCTTTGGGGATTTTTTATTGGGTATTTTGAAATTGGTTTTTTATCCTTTTTTGAGATTCTGCAAGAAGTCTGAGTATTCACAGATTCTGGTTCTCAATACCAATATTCCATGCTCTGCTTACCAGACTATTTATTTTCTTTTTTTGAGAGTATTAAGAGGCATACACACCTTGTTGTGGGATAGCCCACGTATGCGCGTGCCCTTCCTTTAGTCAGCCCACGTATGTACGCCTACTGATGAAGTGTTAGTTGTGTGTCTAAGAATCCAGGAAATCCTTCTCAGGAAGAGGCAATCATCCTCTCCCCTGCAAAAGTGATCCTTATTAGGGGGATTATGGGTCCTTCTAGGTCTCTGATTGAACAATCAATAGTCAGGTAAAAACCTCAGTATTATCTTTGTTTTTCTATATTTTTCTTGCCTCTTTGCGTCAAAGTAAGTTTTTTTTGCACCTTTAAGGGGTTCTGGTTTTCAATACCAGTACTCCCTGCCTGAGATTAGTTGCTTGTCTTTCTTTTTTGAAGAGAAACATAGGCACATGCGACCTATAGTGGGCTTGCTCACGTGCATACACACCCTTCCCTTAGACAACCCACATGCATATGTTGGTTGTTGAAGTGACAATCACGTGTTTGTCTAGAAAATTTTTTGAAGAGGCAGTCATCCTCTTTCTTGTGAAGAGTCATTTTTTTAGGGATTTTCTTGTATGATTATAGTCTCTGTCATAGCACTTTTAGCCTAGGTTGGACTCCAGCATAGATTTCTTTTTCATTAAAATATTTCTTTTGTTTCTTAGCTTTTTTAACTTATTTTTAGCTTGAAATTTTGAGAAAAATGAGTCGTGAATCGTGCATTCATGAATCATGCATTCATCAGTTTCTTTTAGAATATTTTGTTACTTCTGCTTTGATTGGAAGAAAATATAAAAAAAAAAATAGCTTGTTAGTTCTCTTTCTTTCTTGGCATTTTCCTTGCATTGTTATTTGAAAAAGGAAAAAGAAATTAGCATAGTGTTGTGTTTTCTTCTCATCTTAAAAGCATTTCAAAAGAAAAATAAGAAAGATAATCCTTCTTTGCTAGTGTTATTATCATTTATTTTTTCTGCAAGATTCTTAACAACATCGGTTGCACTACCACACCTTTTGAGTAAATCAAGCCTTAAAAAGAATGCTAATTAAAAATAACTAGACTTTTATGTTTGTAGGGTACATCAACTAGTTTAGGGTTAGGTCCTTGAATTAGGTTGGAGAGGAAACTCTTCAAGGCTATAAAACAAAACATACGAGTTTATGCTAAGGAGTGTAGAAGTCCAATAACGTGGAAATTATCCGAGACCCCCCTCTAACACAGGGGATAAACACGAGGTCACGTGCAGAAAGGTAGCGGAGATAACCCCTCCAAAACCAGGCCAAGCATAGTGGGGAACGCATATAGAGGACTTGTCTTGGGATTTTTTTGATCACATTTGCCATGGAGCTTTGTGGGTCTCGAATCCATTCGAGGTACTCAGTCGACTTCCAGAACACTTTCTTTCGATACCCTTGATATATTTCGGGCTTGATACCCTGCTCATTCAAGTCCACCCGACTGTCGACTATACCCGCCTGGTGATTGTTCACGAGATGGCAACCTAGTTTCCTTTATTTTAGGGACTTACACAGGTGATCGCGGGGGCATACCACAGTACCTAGGGCAGACATCGGGCCACACTTTGTATATTATACTCAGAGGGTTCTTCCATACTCGAGTTGCACTTGCATCGGTAAGTTGTTCTAGTGTTGGTTGGTGTAACTGTTCTTTCAACTAGTTAGTCGTTTGCTTGATTTTCCTTTAGGAACTTTTAGTGTGTGCTTTGTGCTCTCTAGTTTTCCATAGTGAGTTAGTCAGTCATGGATTTGGGTCTCTGAACTAGGGTGGTAGACCGTCCACTCCACCGATTGAGAGGACTTTTCAGTCTTCCTCTTAGAAACATGGATCCTCCTCTTTATAGGCGTTGTTTTGATAACATTGGTTCTTCAAAGTCAGTGTGTGAGACTTTTACAGATTTGAACAATCCCGCAAGGGGAGAACCTCTGCATAAGATCTTCATGGCTAAATTTCTTGACGATACCAACCAAGGAACACCTTCGCAAGGGGATTCTTGCACTTTTACTTTCTTCGGAAACATTGGTTTCCCTTTGATGGCCACTTTGTACATTCATGGGTTGAATGTGGGACTACCGGTTTGGTTGGGTACCATTCCAAATGTCCCGAATTCTCTTGACGCTTCTCAGTTAAGCACCTTAATTCATGGGCACCCTGTTGATGTTTCTTCATTAGCAAAGTCTTCTCCCGCCTCTGGTGAAAGTACAGTTACTAGTAACCGGAAGTCTAAATGAAATAGAAAGAGGAAGAATAGGAAGAAGAAATCACCAACCTCAGCGAGTCATGTTGGAGATAGGTCGACAACCTCTGCAAGTCATGTTGAATACCATCACCCAGCCTCTGCAAGTTATGCTAGGGGAAGTCACCCACCCTCTGCAAGTCATACTAGGGGAAAGAGTCCAGTCACTACTAGTCATACTGGTAATAGGTATGTAGCCTCTGTAAGTCAAGTTATCGACCCATCACCAACCTCTGCAAGTCATGTTGGAGATGTGAAACCAGCCACTGCTAGTCATGTTGGGGGCATAAATTCTGTTGAGAAACCTATATGGATAGGATGTAAGCCTAAGTTCCCTTGTAAGTTTTGCAAGGGAGATCACCTTACTCATTTGTTCCCTCGTATTCCATAGGTACAAATATTGTGGTCCCTGTCTACAAGAACTTATGATTCTAATTATTCTGAAGTTTCCTCACAGTACATTCAACCATTGGTTGAGAAAGTGATCATGTCTATGCAGTCATCGGCCGATCCCACTCCTCTTTTGAGCAGTGAGGTTCCTTTAGACCATGCAGTCTCTCAGCCTATGTAGCCTTTGGTTGTGAAAGTGGTCATGTTGATGCAGTCATCGGAAGATCCCACTCCTCTTTTGGGGGGTGAGGTGCCTTTAGACCTTGTAGTCTCTCATCCTATTCAACCATTGGTTGAGAAATTGATTATGTCAATGCATTCATCGACTGATCCCACTCCTCTTTTGAGGGGTGAGGTTCCTTTAGACCATGTTGTCTCTCAGCCTATGTAGCCATTGGTTGAGAAAGTGGTCATGTCAATGCAGTCTTCGGTTGATCCCACTCCTCTCTTGGGGAGTGAAGTGTCTACCGACTATGTTTTTAACATTTCCAGTTCAGTACTTTTAGAACAAGGGGGCATTCCACTCGTTTCAAGTACACCCCCTCCAAGCCCTAGGATGGTTTCCTTTGATTGGAATGATCTTGTTGAGCCTCATATTCCTTCTTTTGCCCCTTTTCAAATAAGGGTTGAAGTTAATTTGACAAACATTTATCGTTGTATTGTGGATGAAGGAGCCTCGACAAGTATTTGATCCTCCTTGGTTTGGAAATTCTTGGGTTCTTCCGAGCTTTTGTCTGCTTCACATGAGTTGTTGGCTTTTCACAAATGTCCTAGTGAATATTTGGGGGTTCTTCCTCAATTTCCTATCTCATTAGGTGGGAATATTGTCCATGTCGATGTTATAGTGGTGCAAGGCCCATTAGATTTCAACATGCTTCTCGGGCGTGATTATGTATATGCTATGAACGTTGTGGTATCTACGCTCTTCTGGGTGATGCATTTCCCTCACAATAGAAGCATTGTAACTATTGACCAGCTGACATATGATAATCACCATATTACTTCAGCGTTAGTTCAAGCTGCCCCTTTATATGTTCCTAGTGTTCGTGTAGACTCCATCCCGCCATGGGTTAATTATGTGGCGTCTTATCCTCAGTGTTCAATTGCTTCTGACTCGCAGGGATGATTTTAGGGGCTAAATTTCGCTCATGGGATAATTTTCCATGGTTTTTCCCAAAAGAATATTCGCTATTCTAAAAATGATTCGCCCAAATTATATAGGATAAAATTATTTTACCCTAAAAATCGCCAAAATGTTATATAAACTATATAAAATCCTTAGAAATTTGAATATTTTTACAAAAGTATCCCCAAAAATTTATAGTTGGAATATGAATGATTAGTAATATTCACCAAGGTTTCTACATTTTAAAATAAATTTCCATCCTTAAAATCATCCCTACTTCTGAGAAGGAACCAGTGCAGTCATGTATTCCCTCTCAAGACTTGGTCTCAGCAATTGATCCATTGGTTTATCCAATGGGGGCATGGGAAGCCTTGATTAACTCTCTTGATCCAAGTGGGCTTGAGTATCCTTTTGAGTCTGATCTCGTTGTTTGTATATCCTCGAGCCCTTGTGCTCATGATTCTTCGTTGATAGACTCTGACAGTCCTGGCTAGAACTTCCATCATCATATGGAGTATGGTCAGTTTACTTCACCCTTTGGGACTATCGACCCTCGTTTGCATGATTTCTTGGATTTTGAATTTCCTTCAGATGAGTCTATCCTTGAATCCATGACTATGGTTTCTATACCGCAGGAGGACTTACACCGTGGTTTGTGTATTCTTCCCTTTTGGGAAACTTTCCAAGTTGACTATCGAAGAGACTCTTGGTCGTATCCTAGCAGCGAGCTCTACCTAAACCAGCTTCATACATGAGTTGTAGCCCCCACGGGTCTTCTTTTAAGCCCTTTTCAGACCCTCTAAAAATAAAAATATTGTCAAGTGATCTTGTTGCCCTTCACGCTCATTAAACTAAAATTTGAAGGAACGTCTGTCCGACGGTAGTTTACCCCTTTTTCGGTCCAGATGGTCAACTGTATGAACAAAGGTATACTCTAGGGACCTTGTTTCTCTATAAGAGTAGTCTCAGGTATAATTTTAATCCTTTTTGAGCCCGAGGGACTAAATCTATGAAAAATATACCCCCACGGAGTCCATAGTTAAGCTCTTTTCAGACTCTTTAAAATTGAAAAGATCGTCGAGTGACCTTGTTCCTTCACACTCGTTAAAATGGTCCAGAAGAACATCCCATACGGAATCCATAGTTAAGATCTTTTCAAACTCCCTAAAATTGAAAAGATTGTCGAGTGACCTTATTCATTCACACTTGTTAAAATGGCCCAGAAGAACATTCTTGACGGAGTCCATAGTTAATATTTTTTTAGACTCCTTAAAAATGAAAAAATCGTCGAGTGATCTTGTCTCTATCACACGCGTTAAAATGGTTTTGAATAGATGTCTGGGCGGTGCTAGTTTACCCCTTTTTCGAGCCGACTAGACTATCTTCGAAAAATGTACCCCAGCGAAGTCTCCTTTTGCATTTTTTCAAACTCTCTAAATATGAAAAACCACCGAGCTTACCTTCTCTGGGCTCATTAAAATTACATCGAAGGACGTTACCATTGTGTGTTTTGTTAACTGCGTTTGCATACCTGTGTCTTTGGCCTAATGTTGGCTCCATGTTTCTCTCAAATGAACCATCTGAAGAATGCCTTATATGCAAGCCTTGTAGCACTTTGCCTCTGCATCTTGACACCTTTGGCCCCTGGAGGATTTTTTTCGAGTTTCCCTTTCCTGCATATGTCCCTTTGCCCTAAGCATCCCTATGTTCTGTGCACTTGGAACTAGTATGTTTGCAACACTTGATCCTCCTTTGTAACATAGCATTCTTTTATTCTTTTTCAAGATTTCCAAAATTATTGAAAAAGACAAAAAAATCAAATATACCCCATAAAGAGGAAGGGAAAAGTATTTTCTTTTTATTGGTAGCACAATGAGTCTCCCTTCGACAAAGCACATCCTTTCGTTTATTCTTCAAGATCTAGGATTTAATATGACCTTAGGAAGTTGTTCTCGCTACATAGAGTTGTGTCCTCCTCCGTTTGGTTATTCTTCCAAACATATGGAGAGTTTGCATTGCCTCCTGCATCATGAACTTATGTCAATACCATGCTACTTGAGTCTCATCATTTGTCGTGCTATTGTCCAAGGGAATTTTTTACAAATCCTGAGTCAACCCCTCTGCATTTTGTCTCTTACCCTCATACCCGTCCATCCCGAAAGTCCAATCAAGTCTTTATTCGAAATCAATGAAGCCTTTAGTCTGATCATCAAGATTCACTAGTCTATGCTCGACAAGTTGTCGAAGACCTCTGGGCAGTGAAGTTGTACACTCATATTACACTCCTACCCGAGTTTGGAAGATTTTGAAGTTGTTTCTCAATCTCTGAAGACCTCATCTCCGGCCATCAGGCCTTATCATCTTTTAGAAGATGGATACTATACATGTATATCTTTTTTATTTTGAGATGTAGATCCACTGTGTATTGCTCACGACTAAACTTTATCTAGTTCTATGACATGGATCTACAGTGTATTTGATTGGTATCCATGATTTTATTTCATCCCAAGCTTGGGTATGCCCGCCTCAGTGAGACAATTTTTCTTTTGTAGATGGCATCACCCAAATTATGGTCCCTGGGCTCACTGGTTTGGTACGTTGATAAAGATTGATAATGTATTTCGGCTATCAGATTCTCTTCTAACCTCATACATTAGGGGGCATCTGTTATAACCCTAATTTGCACCAGACATACTTACCTGACATCAGGCCATCTCATATTCCTTCTTTTCCAAGACAATACTAAACAACTCTTCTTAAAAACACCCTTTTTAAAGGCCCACATGCCCTGCTCCACTACAGCCCGCATGTACACTCTAGTTGACCCACTACAACCTGCGTGTACCTACAAAAGCACAAAAAATGGAAATTTGTTGACGGAACACACAGTTTTGGGAAAGTTGACTAAACCTTTCGACAATGCATGGCCAGTCATTCGAATAAATACCTATCTCCTTCTAGCCTATAAAAGAAGGGATAGGGGTCCCATTTGAGAGGAGGAAAAACATAGTAAAGAAAATCTACCTGAATTCATATTCCCCTTTGCCCAAGATTCTGCAACCATTTTGTGATTTCAACGAAGAAGAGAAGCAAGTGTGTTAGTAGTTGGTGCACAGTAAAAGAGGAACCTAGGACCAGATTCATGGAGCAGTGGTCGGCTTCATCATTGTAGGTTGCTTTAGTGAAGTTAATAATAAAGAATCACTTTTCCCATCCCACCATATGAGGTTTTCATTATTTATTGCGTACATGTTGATTAAATCTCTAACCCATTAATCTGTAGATAAAATGCATGTGGAGTTATTTTTTTGTCTTTTGTGAATGCAAGTAAGCCTTGGGAGGAGATTTGCAGTCAAAGAGCGACCAAGCGTGAAGAGGGATCAATACCAAATGCTGAAAATAAGGTATGTTCACTTGATCTTCTTAACTGTGTATTTGCTTAAGAATAATGGGGATTAGGTCTGGGATGATGGTAAAAAGTAGGAATCTTTAGGTCTTTTCTACATGCATGATAAAACCCTAAGTGTTAGTCCATAGGGGGATTTCCCACTCACAATGGAGGTGGAGAAACTATTGAATGTTTGTTTTATATACCTCATTCCCTTGGCTGAATGGGTATCCAATCTCATTCCCGTAAATAAGAAGCAAGGAACCATCCATGTATGCATGGAATTTCGATACCTGAATAGGGCATGTCCTAAATACAACTTCCTGACACCCTTCATTGATCATATTCTCGATGAGTGTGTGGGAAGTGAGGTTTTTTCTTTATGGACAGGTTTTTAGGATACAACCAAATTCAGATTAAACTTGAGAATCAACATAAGACGGAATTTATTTGTCCTTGGGGTACATTCACATACCGAAAAATTCCTTTCAGCCTTAAAAATGTCGGAGCAACCTTCCAATGAGCCATGACCTTCTCTTTTCATGATATCAAGAATATAGTTGAAGCTTACCTTGATGATATCATTGCTCACTCTCGCAAGAGAGTGGATCACTCTACCCACCTTCGACTAGTTTTTGAAAGATGTCGCTATTATCACATCCATTTGAACCCTCATAAGTGCATCTTTTGTGTTAGGCTGGGTCATCTGTTAGGATTCTTAGTTTATGATTCTGGGATCATGGTGGATCATTTAAAGGCTGAGGAAATACTTCAATTGCTTTCCTCATGCAACATTCATCAGCTTCAAGGTTTACAGGGGAAAACTAACTTCTTACATCGGTTTATAGTAAACTATGCCAATATTACTAAGGGTTTCATGCATCTCTTGAAGAAGGAAACTCTATTTCTATGGGATGAGCGAGCCCAAGAGTCCTTCGATGCTCTGAAGAAAGCCTTGGTATCGATGTCTCTGTTGAAACCATCAGACTATAGTATAGATTACTTTATTTATATCACCGCGTCCAAAGGGACGGTTGGTATGGTTTTAGTTCAAGAGGATGATGAGATCCATGAGCATGTTGTTTACTATCTTATTCGACCTTGAACTCAAGTATTCTCATGTTTAGAAGCTAGATTTTGTTGTTGTTCACACAGTTCAATGATTACGACACTATATATTGCTTTACAAAACTACCGTAGTTGTTGATGTCAACCCATTTCAATATGTCTTTACTAGGCATATCATACGGGGGGAATATAATAAATATATTGTCATCTTGCAAGATTTTGACCTCGATTTTTCTTCGGCAAAATCCAAGAAATCGCTAGTTTTTTCCGAGTTAATATCAGAATTCCCTCGGTTAGATGAGGACATTATTCATGTCGATTCATTTACGAATGAGCAAATTTTCCTTATCTCGTCATTGGACCCCTGGTATGGATACATTTTTATCTATCTTCAAACCTTGAAGTTCTGTCGGCATCTTTCGAGAGATGATCAACGATGTATAAGATATCAAGCTAAGAACTACCTTATCATTGGCAACACTTTGTATCACCGAGGCATAGATAAGATCTTGCATCGTTGTTTGACTCACGAAGAGGCTGAGTCTGTTCTTAATGACTTTCACACTGGGGCTTGTGGTGGTCATCTATCCAGGCTTGCAACAGCCCAGAAGATTTTGCGAGCTAGTTATTTTTGGTCGTCTATTTTTAAAGATTGTGTATAAGCAGTCAAGAAGTGTCACCCTTGCTAGGTGTTCACTCAAAAGATGCACTCTCATCCAACCCCTCTTCACCCGGTCATCACCATTGGTCCCTTCACCAAGTGGGGGGTGGATTTTGTGGATTGAAACCCAACTTCAGATGGGGGGCATCAACACATTATCGTGGCCATAAACTACTTTAGTAAGTGGGCCAAGGCCATGCATACAATTAAATCCAATGGTAAGACTATCACATTTTTTGTGTTCAATCAAATTATAGCTAGGTTCGGAATCTCGAGTGAGATTGTCATTGATCATGGAAGTCACTTTCAGAATGACATGATGAAATAATTAGCATCGAAACTGGGGTTTAAACATGGTCATTCTTCCCCTTATTACCCATAGGAAAATGACAAGTAGAGGCTATGAACAAGTCTCTCAAGACAATTTTGCAGAAAAATGTCATCCAGAGCAAATCTGACTAGCATATCATGCTTTACCCTGTGCTTTGGGCACATCGAACCTCAATTAAGACCTCCACTAGTTTTCTCCATTTCAGTTATTACACGGTGTGGAGTCAATTATTCCTATTGAATGTGAAATCCCTTCTCTTAGATTGGCAGATAAGATCCTACCTGACACTTCTGAGCTCGAAGAATGCCTCGTACACCTAGATATCCTATATGAGCAGTGTCGATATGCCTCTACGGTTATCGAAGTGAATAAACGATGTGTCAAGGTCCAATATTATAATTATATCTGTCCTCGACAATACGTTGAGGGTGACTTTGTCCTCTTGTATGACCAAGCCAAAGAATGACTAGCGGCAAGCAAGTTCAATCCCATGTGGCACGGTCCTTATATTGTGTGATGTGTCTTAGAAAAATGAGCCTACAAATTAGAAGATTATGAAGGGAATATGTTGGTTGAGCCCAAAAATGGGCTCTACTTGAAAATATATTACGCTTTAGTCCCAATATTAGGCGTAACTCTTTGTATACTAATGTATTTTAGTGTACATATTGTTGATTAAGGTTGGTTGTCATTGATGTCAACCCTTGAAGAAA